>WBMY01018025.1:103658-123376 GCA_013397315.1 Donacobius atricapilla | reverse complement strand
CTTTAAGTTAAGCCTGTTTTGCCTTTCTTCTAATCCTATTCCGTAGTAGGAAGATAGACCACTACACTAAATTTAACAAAACAAATTTGGTGAATGTGAAACCACTACATCTTTTGGTGTTTCTGCCCGGTTTCAAACTTTAAGCCATTACAGAACTATTGCTGAATTAAAAGGCATAGTTAGTTGGTTCTGAAATTGTTGGTGTTTATCTCAGTCTCTAAATTGGATCCATTCCTTGATATAGCAATGTTTTTGGAATGTAATCAGTATTGTGCTTTGCACAATTCCAGGTAGATGACCATCAGTGGCTCTTTTCTCATCTGCCAACTCTATAACACTATCATAGAACACCACAAGACATTATTTGTTCTTAATGAAGCCATGTCACCAATCACCTCCTTCTTTTCTATGTGCCTTAGAACAGCTTCCAGGAGGATCTGCTCCATTATCTTTACAGTCATAGAGGTGAGAAAACCTGTAGTTCCTGAGGTGTTCCTTATTTTCCTTTTTAAACATTGGGCTTATGTTTCTAATCAGTGGAAACTTCACTAGGCTGTAATGACTTCTCAAACATGATGGAAAATGGCTTAGTCTCTTCCTCTGCCAGTTCCCTTAGGACCTGCAGTTGTATTTTAAAAGGTCCTATGGACTTGTGTAACTTCACGCCCTTTAGATGGTCTCAAATCTGGTCTCCTACAAAGGTTAGTTCATCATTCTCTGAGTCTCTGCCTTTGCTTTCTCAGATGTTGTGGCTGGAGCACTTTCTGATGATGACTGGCAAAAAATTCATTGAGCACTTCAGCCTTCGCCATATGTCAGGTAATCAGGTCTCATGTTTCCTTCCAGAAAAGGGCCACATTCTCCTTAGTCTTTCTTTTATCACCAACATATCTATAGAAACTTTTCTTGTTGCTGTTGACATCCCTTCCAGATTGAATTCTATCAGGGCTTTAGCTTTTCCTATCTTGATCACTGTCTGCTCAGACAATTTCTCAGTACTTCTCTCTGCTTCTATCCTATTTAGGCTTCCTTTTAGTGTTTGTGCTTTTGTGCTCCTCTTTGTCCAGGAGTTCCTTGTTCATCCATATAGGCCTCTTGTCATTTTTACCCAGCTTCCTCTTCAGTGGAATGCATCACTCCCTAGCCAGAAAGAGGTGATCCTTGAACCCTTGAAGCCAGCTTTCCTGGACCCCTCTTCCCTCTAGGGCTTTATCACATGGTACTATACCAAACAGATCCCTGAAGCTGATAAAATCTTGCCTACTGACACCACAGTAGTGGCCTTCTGTGTGCCCTCCTTGCTGCCCTAACGATCTTGAACTCCATCCTTTTATGGTTGAACATTGCTCACCAGCCTCTTCTTGTTGGTGAGAACAAAGTCCAATATTACACCTCTCCTTACTGGCTCCTCTATCACTTGGAGAAGGAACTCATCTCACATCATATCATAACATCATATCAAATCAATCATCAGAGATGCTTACAATCCCTCTCAAGTAGTCTTGCACATGATTGTTGCTATTTGGTGCAAAACAAAAAAAAATCTGTTGATCTAATAATATGTACGCCTTTTTTTTCTTTTTTTTTTTCTTTTCAGATGTGGTGATTTTGGAATACAAAATTTAGTGAGAAAATATTCAGAGAAGACTAATTGGACATTCTGACTTTCCAACCATCCATAGAACCAGTATGGCTCTAGAGGACAACATTTAGGTCAAGCTCATAAGGAAGTAGCTTTACAGTAGTTAAGATAAAATAACTGCAATAATATCAAATATAAATGAAGAAAAAATTCAATAACCCAAAATTAATTCAACTTTTTCGCCACCTTGAAGAACCTTTGTCATCTACAGAGGAAAAGCGTCTGTCCAAATATCTAGTCTGTATTCGTCCAAGTAACCACTTGACACAAAATCCCATGCCTGACTTGAGTCTATGAAATAATACTCAGTATAAATAAAACTGAGTTCCTGCAAAAACTGATCACAGTCCTCATGGATGCCTCTAAGTATATGAGCTAATAGCTTTAATATGTGCGTCTCCAGCTAAATTAAAGGAGCAATAACATCTGATGGCATTATTAGGTTGTTGTCTTACAAACAGGTCAATCAGTATAGAAAAAATATGATCCCACATCTCTCAGAATATAATTAGGCTCTCATTTAAATAAAGTAAACCAAAAACTTTTTCATAAACATGGGGAAGGATACAGAACAAAATGGAAATATAGCTAGAGGGATGCTGGTTTTAATCAGGTAAAGACTGGCTGTTAGAACAAGGGGAGTTGAACACAGGAGAAAATTATGATGGCTGACAAATTAATCCAATTCAAAAGCTGCTCTCTAAGTTAATTTTTTTCTTTCTTCCTGGGTTTTTAATGCAGCATGAAAACATCCCCCAACAAAACAACAAAAATAACCACAAATCAAACCACATTAAATGAGTGTGAGGAAGCCAGATCTTCCCAGGCTGTTTAGAAAATATAGAACTTTAATCATAGCCATTATTGCAGAAGTAGCAAGTCATTATTATCAAAATAGTTTTCTCTTTCGACAAAATTATTCTCTCTTTCCATTTTTTTGGTAAGTGTATATATATTATTTGAAAAACAACTGCAGATGAAATACTCACATCACCTATACCAGAAACAAGGTCTTTTCATTTCAGTTAATGTTTGCTCTGCCTTGAGAGAGCAAAATTTTCTATAAACATAATGATTATAGCTTAAGGTTTCTCCTTAGCATTCTCTCTTTGTCTCACCCATCTATTGCACCATGCTCCTGTTGTGCATTGGAAAACTACAATTTGCTTGTTTGCCTTTTTCATTTTAAATTAATCTACCCTCCATCACCGCAGTCGAGCACAAATGAGAACAGTGCTGCCAGAGAAGACATCCTAGTTATGACTGCATGATTAATTTTTTAACTGAAACAACTGAGAATAAAAAGAAAATCAAAACAGTTTAAATGAAGTGTCTCAAATAAGCATTTAATATGGAAGATGAAACAAAGAGGTGTATACAGAGTCTCAAAACTAGCACTGGGAAAATTCACATGAAAGGAACTTGAGAAAACTATTTATAGAAAAAAATACAAATCCTGAAATCCTACAAATATCTAACAGATAAATCAAGACTATCATGTGATTAGCTCATAATTACAGTAATAAAATTTATGTTTTACTGTTGAGGAGTTGATTTTAATTTAAGGGAAGTGATGTACTCCCCCTACTCTGCTCTTGTGACAATCCATCTGGATTATATCAAGCTTTGGGATTCCCAGTATAAGCAAAACACAGAGCTTTTGGAGAGAGTCAAGACGAGGATGGTGGAGGTGATCAGAGGATAGAAACACCTCTCACATGCATACAGACTTAGAGAGTTGGAGGTGTTCAGCCTGGAGAAAAGGAGGCTTTAACAAGGCCTTACAACAACTTCCAGTAAAAAAGCAAAGGGACTTTTTACAAGGTCATGTAAGGACTAGACAATGGTTTTAAACTGAAGAAGAGCAGTTTTTAATTCAATGTTAGAAAGGAATTCTTAGTTGTGGGGGTGTTTAGGCATAGGAACAGGTTTCCAAGAGATGTTGTGAATTCTCTGACCCTAGGAGAGGTCAAGACAAGTTTGGATGGGACTCTGAGAAACCTGGACAACATTCCTGTTCATGGCAGGGGGATTGGAATTAGACAGTCTCTAAGGTTTTTTCAATCCCAAGCCATTCTATGATTGTATTATTCTATGGATATTTTTTTCCAACTTCAGAACACTTTGAACTGTATTTATTGAATGATATTGGAGTCTGATTATATAATAAGAACATAAGAAAATGAAAAACAAAACAAACAAAAAATTTGAAGAGGTATATTAAGGTCTTATATCCACAGTGCCACACAGTTTCTATTTTATGTCAGCACGACAGAGCTCTAACATTTGAGCAGGATCTCATTGGTTTACACTGTACATTAGTTTACATGGAAGCAGAGTTATCTGCCAAATGTTAAATAACGTAGTTAGGAGAAAAAGTAATTAATTATATTAGACAATTTTATGTATACACTTCCTGAAACATTCCCAAAAATGGAAGGATAAATGTTGGAGAGTATACAGCTTTCAAGATGTGGAACCTTCATGTCAAGAGATAATAAATTTGGCTCTAGAAATGCTAGCATAGAATTTGTTACGTTGCATTCTGATGGCCCAAAACACTGGAATAGTGTAGTACTACACAAAGCACGCTGTGCTAGCTCTATAAACTCCTGAAAAAAATGGTAATGAATGAAAAGGTTTTATTAGCTGTTATCCTGAACTAACAAGAAGCAAATTTTAATTAATGACTGGCCATGAAGTCAATTTCTTCTCTCATATTTTAATATTATTGCCTTTAAGGTTTTACCTACCACATCTCTTAATGATCTTCCATGTTGTGATTATAATCTTCAACTTTTTTTGTCAATTCCAATGTCTTCACCATTCTCTATTCTTTCTTCTAATTCACAAAATTTATCTTCAGTTCTATCTATGGGTTTTGAAAAATAGCCTTTCTTAACCTCTTTTGCCATAACTTTGTCTTATTTCCTCCTTTTAATCCGATGACAAAACTGTTTGGCACAAGGCACTTTCATTTCCCTTGAAGGGCTTAAAGCATGACCTGGTTCCAGAATCCATTTTGACTATAAAACTGGAATGGTCTATTGTATAAAGGATTTGTAACTGTAGCATCTTTCCTCCTAGTGTGACAAGGTGAGAGTTCCCTTCTCTAGCAGCAATCTTCACTGCTGACAACAGGTAATATTTGAATGTTTCTAGGACAAGCATGCCTTTTTCTCTTAGTAGCAGACGTATCCTACTCCCAGTGATATTCAGGAAATCCTTCACTAAATTTGTAGATATTCGTCCTGGGTTTGACACTTGACAACTATTCCAGTAGGCAGCTGTTCCTTTGGCATTGTTTTATATATCAAGAATTCATAATTTTATACCATCTTTTGACACTGCCAATGTGTCAAAAGCACAACTGCACAAGCAGTGTGCATTTCTTTTCTGCATTTTTACTAAAATGGATTTTATGCTTCCCGTTTCAACAGCGTAACTTGATGTTTAAATTGCATTATCCATTTGACTAAGCACATAGCCGTGATCTTTACATTATTCCTGGAATGCAATGAGCTTTTTAGTGAGGTCAGAAAATAGATGTTGGTAAAGTACAGATCCCTCCCAAAGGCAAAAAGATATGAAATCACATCATTCCTATTCCCCTCTACTGTCGGTTGCCTTCTTACTCTGAAATATTTTCTTATTATTGTTTTTCTGGACCTTTCAGGTTAATGAAACTGGGATTCATCTTTTAACTGGGATTCATCTTTTTTTGAATATTTACAAATACCACAAGTCATGGAGTTGCAGAATCATTCACATTGAAAATTTCTATCTAGTCCATCCTACTCAAAATATGGCCACCGCTAAATTCAGATCAGATTTTTCTTCTGTCTGTTAAAAAAAGTTCTTTTTTTGAGGGGTCAACTGAATTATTTCTGAATACTTAGCAGATGAAAATTTAATGTTTCCATTTTCATTTTTATGTTCCCCTTTGCTTAGATTTCCTCTTATTCTCACCATTATTAGTCTGTTGGGTTTGGTGGTTCAGGTTGCTGTTTATTTGTGGGGGTTCTTTTGCTTTTTCTTTTTGCTTGTCTCTTTTTCTTTTTCTTTCATATAGAACCACCACAAGTACAAAATTTGAACCATAACTTTTCCTTATGCCTTTTTGAAGTCAGGTGTCTCACCTCCAAACCCTGTCATTTCATAATTAATAGCAGAATTCAAAAAGACTCATAAAGGTACCAAAATCATAATGAACTGAGAAGTTCTGTAAATAGGAGAGAAGCAGTATCAATCCATTGCTCTTGACTGTGTCATTACTCAATTTCAGGAAAATTCATCCTCCTTTTAAGAAAATAGATTCTGATGGAAGGTAGAGCTGGGAGGGCTTCCTGTCTGTGCAGCAATTTACCAGCTCTTTAATGTGGGCTCAATATTTCTGAGCCTAAATTTTCACTTGCTAACTATTGCTAACTCCTTTTCCCAAGGGAAAGCTGTCAACAGTTTTCTCTTTTTAAAACACCTCTCTCTGTTTTTCTAAACAGGTTAAGTAAACAGTCCAGATGTCACAGTAGAACACAAAATACATTGACTCCATATAGTAGTCAGAAGAGAAAGAAGGTTTTATTTTCAATTCCAACATTTTCTTTTATAACATGCTGCACTAAAAAGGTATATTATTGGTCCATTGGACTGACACTTCTCTCCATTAGTTAAGTAATAGGGAACAACATCTGAGGACAGCTGTTATGGGAAAGGGAACACTGTTTATTTTACCCGTTTTAAAAAACAGAGAGATGTTTTGAAAAGAGAAACTGTTAGCAGCTTTCCCTTGGGAAAGGAGCTAGCAATAGTTAGCAAGCTAAAATTCAGGCTCGGAAATATCGAGCCCACATATTAATCTGTCAAGAATATAGTTCCAGAGTAATACATGGCTTCCATGGGAGCGTAGATGAGACTTTCAGATATATAAAATGGAATTAAATCTTTTTTGTGACAGGGATTTCAAGAACAAGGGCTAGATTCTAGCGAGAGAAGAAAACTGGAACCTCTTCCAGTTCTTCTCCTTGAAAGACTCCCCACTTGAAAGACTGACAAATGGAGCAAATAGTGTGTTTAAAATAAGTGAGGAAGTTGCTTTGAGATCTCACTGTTGCCTCATGGGGTTTTTCTCTTTCTCTGAGAATATAAGTACATCCTACACATTGCAACCCATTGAAAATGGGTTCATGCAACACTTTAGTTACATCAATCCCCTGTCATGTCTCAGTATGTCCACCCTGAGGCCATGGCTAGATCTCATAAAATTAATAAATCCCTTCAAGCCAAGGAATATCTCCTTCCAAAATATTTCATCATAGGGACTTTGGGTAGTTCTGTACTACATGCAAATTCTCTTTCAATCTCTCTTTAGTAGTGTAAAAAAAAACCCATGGAAATTTCAATTAGACAAGGACCTAGAACAAATTCTTGAATGAGAATCAAAAATGCATTTGATGAATTTTAACTAAATGGAACAAGCATTCAAAATAATTAATTATCATTCCTATCAAACTATTTGACCTTGCAAAGATTTTTTTTCTTGTAAAAATTCAGTTACTCCTCAAGCACTTTCAGTATAAAGACACATTCATCAGATTCTGCTCAATTTAAATGAATAAATTATTTAACATATTTGGAATGATACCGACTAAGAACCACTCAAGAGTAATGCTGCTTGCAATGTGTCCAAACCATCACTGGCTTTTCTTGATCCAACTCTTTCTGTCCAAGATTGTGGCCCCAGGTTTGCATGAACACTGTCACAATCAAAAACGGTACTTCTTCACTGAAATGAGACATATTCAGCTACAATTTACCACCATAACCTTACATCTAGGGCAGAATCTCTGACCAATATCCCTGGTTTTTTTCCTCACTTAAAAACAGCCCACATCACTCAACTCAGTAGGCAATAGAACCTCTGATCACCAGCTTCATTCCACATAGGGAAGAACTACAAGTGAGGATCTTCAGTTTTATGAAAAAAAGGTTATTTTTCTATATAGTGACAAAAGATGAGAGAGAGAAATAATTGCATCTTCTTTCTTATGAAGTCCCAACTCCTGTCATCAAAGGTAAGCGGACAAGGACAAGTACAACTCAGAGGATGTCAAGAGAAAAACAGCATGACCAAATAGGCTGCTGTAATAAAAGAGAATAAAGAAAAATGATTATACTCTTTCCCACAGAGAGGAGCACATTCCTTAGCAACCATGAATTGTTCAGCTAGCAACAGCATGGAAGTACTGTAAGACACAGAGCAAAACAGTAAACTATGTGGAAAATTCACTGAGTGGTGTGGGCTCAAAGGGCAGAGTCAATGGTTTGCAGTATAGCCAGTAGTCAGTCACTTGCAGTGCCCCCAGGGTTAATGGAATAAACCTATGCAACAGTACGGCTGGGGTGGGAGCTGCACAGAAAGCCATTCTGCGGAAAATAGCACTGAGGGCCTGCTGGACAACCAGTTGAGCAGAAATAAGTTTGTACCCATACAGAAAAGGCCAATTGCATCCTGGACTGTATCATCAAGAACATAGACAGCAGATTGAGTAAAGAGGTTATTCCAATCAACACAGCACTTTTGAAAACCTCTATGGAGCACTGTGTCCCATTTGGGGCATAGCCTGTATGAGAAAGATAGCAAACTGGAGGAAGTGTGATGAAAAGAGGCTCAGATCTTTAGAGAGTTGCAGGTCATCATTTATAATGAGAAGTTGACACAAATGGATTTGTTCAGACTTCAGAGGAGGAAGTTACAGCAGGATCTCACACTGCCTACAAATGCCTAATGGGAAGTATATGCAAAAGAACAAATGCAAAAGATACAAATTCCATCTGCAGTCGGATATTAAAATATATTTTATTTTTAAAAATGATGATAGCTAGCCAAGTATTGGAAAAGAGTTTCACAGAAGTTGTGGAAAACCCACACTCAGTTGTATCAATTCAAAACTCAAATGGACATCATATTGAGTAACTTGATCTAATTCTGAAACTTGAACTAATGAAAATTGTTCCTACAGAGTTGGACACCCCTTTCAATGTACATAATTTTGCTACTTCTCTTCTAATGACTGAAACAACTGAGACATCAATCAAAGCTTTACACAACTGCAAGTAGAAAAGGCAATCTATCTTTATAAAAGGTATTCTTGTTAGCTAGAAGTAAACTTCAAATCTGTCATTCCCTCAGGATAGCTCTGTAGTGGGTTGACCCTTGCTGGATGCCAGGCACCCACCAAAGCCTCTCTATCTTTCCCCTTCTCAGCTGGACAGGGAAGAAAATTATAACAAACATTCATGAGTTGAGATAGAGACCAGGAAAGACCACACACGAAATACCATCATGGGCAAAACAGATTTAAATTGAAAAAAATGAATTTATTACTACATAAAAGCAGAGAAAGATAATGAGAAATAAAATAATTCTACACAGCAACTTTCCCCTACCCCTCCCTCTTACCCAGGCTCTATCTTCTTCCCCCACAGCTATGGGAATGGGGAATATAATAATTTCATCGCACATTGCTCCTGCCACTGCTCAGGGAGAAGAGTCCTTCCCCTGTTCCAGTATGGGGTTCTTCCCATGGCACACAGTCCTCCACACACTTTTCCAACATGCATCTATCCCATGGTCAGCAGCTCTCTCCAAACTTTCAGCATAGTTAACTCTTCCACAGGGTACAGCCTTTCAGGCACAGCCTTCTCCAGGATGGGTCTCCCACAGGGTCACATATCTTGCCAGGAAATTTGCTCTAGTGTAGGCTGCTCTCTCCACAGGTCTTCAGGTCCCTGACAGGAACCTTTTCCAGGCTTCTCATAGGTTCACTCCCTCCTTTGGGAATCCACCTCCTCTGGCATGGGTCTCCTCCATGGGCTGCAGGGGTACAGCTGCTTCACCATGCTCTTCACCACAGGCTTCAGAGGATCTTATCTCCAGTGCCTTGAGCACCCCTTCTCCCTCCTTCTTCACTGACCTTGGTGTCTGCAGAGCTGTGCTTCTCACGTATTGACAATCTGCTCTTCTCTGACCACAATTAAAACTGCACAATATGTTTTTCCTCTTTCTTAAATATGATATCACAGAGGCATTACTATCATTCCTGATTAGCTCAGCCTTGGTTAGCAGTAGGTCCATCCTGGAGCCGATAAGCATTGGATCTGTCCAACATGGGGCCAGAAGTTTCTTGCAGCTTCTCACAGCTGCAAAGAGATTCAAGACTGCAGCAGGCAGGCAGTGTGACAAGTTACCAGGAATAGTTAAGAGATGTTCCCATTGAATTTACCTTATTGCCAGACACAAGAGCTGTTGAAAATCTGAGGTCAGAAATAAGCCACTTGCAGCATGATCAATATTTCTGGTGATGGTATGGGAGGTAACAGCTAAGCATACATACACTTTAAAAAAGTGTCAACAAAATTTGAGAAATATATATGAAGAATGTCAGTTGATTTTATTATCCAAAACTTGTCTGTAATGAAAACCTTGTGAACACCAGAGATTGGATCTTAAGTAACACAGATTAATGATGATGGTGGGAATCAATGACAGAATTTGATGTAACCTGTAAATGTAAGAAGTTTCCCAGTCTTTCATCACAGATTTGAATTTTTCACTTTTAACTTGTAAGAGGTTGTAACAGCTGCAAAGAGATTAAAGGAAGACTTTGCATTGCATTCCTTTACTCAATTTCATTTTATGTTAAAGCTCAAAGACTTCAGGGTTGGAGGGAAGTGTAGGCGGAAGGAAGGAAGATAAAAAAGAGGTTAAAAAAACGAAGAAGAAAAAAAGGAAAAAAGAAGAGTTGGAAAAAAGCTTGCTAAAATCTGAGCTAATTCTAAAATCTGAGCTGATACTCATGAGGAGTATCATTTTGAGAGTCTCTGGGAATACATCAGAACTCATGAAAGCAGGGTTTCCATTTGCCACAGTTATTCTAGTGTAAACATTTGCCACTCCAGCTGAGTTGCTGAAGGCAGATTACAAAGATAAATTATTTCTCTCTCTTGTGTTTTTGGTTTTTTTTTTCCGCTGATAACTTTTGATCCATGTAAAAGATGTTCAAACTCTGTCAGATGATTTGCAAGCTTTTCTTAGGTGTTTGCACTCCTAATTAAGAGTAATTTGAAAGTAAATTTTCCTCCAAAGTATAGCCTAAAAAATATTTTTTTTGCTATTAGAAGACCACAATTTGTGATGTTTATCATACTGTCAAGTGAGTACTGAGTGTCTTTTTGTATTTGCAGCTCTGTGACTGCTGCCTGTCACAATAGACTGACAGACCAAGGACTTCCCTGATGGACAAATGCATAGCCCTTTTTTTCATGTGCCAGGGTGAGGGCTACCATGAAGGCAACTGTCTGGAAAGAGAAACACACAAATAGCTCCAGAACTTAAGAGTGTGAAAAGCCCAGCTCTAACATCAAACTCCTAGCAACGAATTCAGTAACCTTGACAACTCACTGTAATACCTGACTATACTTCTTAAGCTGAATTTTCAACACTAGACTTTATTTTCTAAAACAATGAACTGTTGAAGTGGCTACATAAGACTATAAAAAGCATTACAAGCAATCTGCCCCTGCTGACTGCATTGATGCAGGCACATCCTACTTCTTGCCTCAGTTTCAGCCAAGCCATTACTTTTCTGTTGCAACAGACACTGTTTTCTTTACCTTGTCAGAAGGCTCTTTTCTATGATCTTAGAGGTTTGGCTTATCTGTTCACTGTTCCTTACAGAAATCTCTCTATCACCATGGGATCAGCCATCTCCAGTTCCTTGCTCTAGCTCCCCTCTCCTTTTTTCAGCTTCTCACCACATGCTCTGGAACAGTAGTCATTCTGGAATTACACTGTTGCCATAAAGGAAAAGTATGCCAAAAAATGTTAGACACTGTCAGTCAGAGACACTCTCTGACACCAGCTGCACATTTGTACAACTAAGATCAGGATCCACATCAGTGATACGTTGCATTTTTTTCTCTCTGAAGAGGTTTATTCTAGAAATGACATAGTTTAACATTCTCTTTTACCACTCTGCTTGTCAAAAATGCCTTCCTTGAAATTGAGGTCTGTGGTTAAAACCTAATCTGAGTCTTAGCAGTCCTTGAGGAAAATGGGGAAAGTTCATGTGGAAGAAAGAATATAAAACCCAGTAAGTGAAGTGGTATCTGCCTACACTCTCAATGTATTGCTGAGAATAGACTGAATAGCTGCATTTGGCAAGCTCTTAAACGTTTTGTTCAGTAGCTTATTTCGTAAGATGCTCTGTTTTACCTGATGCTTCAAACTTTCTGAAAAACATTGCAAAAAAAAGGTAAAAATCAAATAAAAAATACCTTCAGGAATTGCCTAACAGTTTATCCAGTTGAAAGTGAAGAGACGAAGAGGAGTAAATTTTTTAACATCTTTATTTCTCTCACATGCTTTGTCATTTTCACTGACCAGTAGTTTCAAACTACTTTTGTATTCATCTGCTTGGGTATACAAAGTATGTGCAGGGCAAGTGGAGTCTCATTATTCCTAATGGACACTTCTTGAAGTCTATCCCAGTCTGTGACGTGTACCCAGATTTCTTTTCATAGAAATAAAGAGTTATAGGGTGTCCATGGGTGCAACTTTTTTCCTGAATCACATATAGATGAGGTGTGGATGCTGTATGACTGAAATTTAACTTCCTAGCATATCTCCATATGTAGTTGTACTCAACCCCCCCACACTGAATCCAGTAGTTGTATTTTTAAAAAACTGTTATTAAAAAATGAGTACACAGATATTTTTTTCAAATGTATTCACATAAAGATATTTATTCAAAATCACATGCATTGCTGCAATTATAAGCAACACCTTGTTGTGAAAGGGAGTAGCAATGTTCATAGACTCATAGAACCATTAAGGTTGCAAAAGATCTTTACAATCATCAAGTCCAACCATCGAAGTAGTATCACCACCTTGTTCACCATTAAACCCTGTCTTCACATACCATAGCCACATGTTTTTTCAACACTTCCAGGGATGATGTCTCCACTTTTTTCTGGGGCAGTCTGTTCCAATGTTTTGCAACCCTGTCAAGGATTTTTTTCCCCCTAATATCTAATCTAAACCTCCCCTGAGGCCATTTCCTCAAGTTCCTGAAGTTCTTTCTCACATGACCTATGATACAGCATCTAGTACCAACATCTCCATGTTTATAATAGATGTTGACCCATAGGTCATGTGATAAGAAGACATTAACCACAACTTGCAATAAAAATCCTTAGATAATCTCATTCTGTTGTCACTGTTTAATCATTCATGATCATTCAGTTAATGCTGCTAGTCTAAGATATATGTTTAGTTATATATAAAATGTATACTGCACAATGAGAACATAATTGTAGTCAAGATGTGTCCTTTGCTTTTGACCTCCTGTAAAACAAGTACATGAATAAACATAGCACAGCAAATACATAAAGAAAACCTAAGGGCTAAACTTCAGGCTTGGTTGAAAATATACATTATTAATCCTTCTAATCTTGTAATAAGTTTGTTTCTTTAGCTCCTTAATTTATTTTCCAAGTTTTCTGAACATCCCAAGGAGTGTAATGCCCAAAAGTGGCCAATGCCGCAATAATAAAATCATAACATCATTAATGTTGTAAAATACCCTTAAGGCCATGGAGGGTACCCATTAACCCAACATCACCATGTTCATCGCTAACTCACATCTCTGACTGCCACATTCACTTATTTTTTTAACTCCTTCAGATATGAGGAATCAACCATATCTCTGGGCAACCTGTTCCAATGCCTGACCACCCTATCAGTGAAGAATTCTGTCCTAATATCCAGTCTAAACCTCCTCTGGCACAACTTCAGGCTGTTTCCTCCCATCATATTACTTGTTCACTGGAAGAAGAGGCCACCCCTGACCTTGCTACACCCTCCTTTTAGGTAGTTGTATGACGCAGTTTGTCACACACACACAAACACACACACTTTGATCAGAAGGCATGAACTAAAAACTCTACTTTATTTGAAAGTCTGACTCCATATACAGTATATCTACAAAGACCAGGGATTGGGGGAGAAGGTTGACACCTCTCCCCATCCCATTCGTCAGGACAACTGTCCATTAGCTGTCCATATCTCTAAGACAAAGAATGTAAACTACCTTGAAACTATACAATAACATTGGCTGTGTTTACAGGCCACAGCGTGAGAAAGAACCCAAAACATGAAACTGTGAAACAGAAAAGAAGGCTGAAAAAATCAGGGCAACAGTTGTAGACAGCTATAACATCCTCCCAGAGCCTCCTTTTCACCAGGCTAGCCCATCTCCAGTTCCTTCAGCACTTCCTCATAGGGCATGAGCTCCAGACCCTTCACCAGCTTTTCTGCTTTTTTCTGGACTTGCTCCAGCACCTCAATGTCTTTCTTGCAGAGAGGGGCCCAGAACACAGGATCTGTGGTGTGACCCCTCCAATGCCGAGTACATGGGGACAATCACTGCTCTGGTCCTGTTGGCCACATTGTTCCTGATACAGGCCAGGATAACACTGGCCTTCTTGAACACCTAGGCACTCTACTGATTCACATTTAGCTGCAGTTGACTAGCACCCCAGACCATAAAACCTCTGCAAACAATCTGTCCTTTTTTTAATTCTTTTTCCCCTGGAAATATTATGCAGCCTCTCCAAGGTTTAATCTCATTTTGCTGTTGCTACTCATATTTACGATATCTCTAAGACTCTTAAATTTGCATCAATGACCTTGTAAGATTCAACTAATTTAACAGTATGTGATTTTTATTTCCAGTTCTGCCTGAATAACAAGTTAACTAAAACTAAATCTAATAATGGTGGTGTTGTAGAAACTCAGCGACACAATTTCATACCTATTTTAAGCCATTTATTTTATCTTTTGCAAGTTTCAGACAATTTAAATACATATGCTGACAACTCAAGGAAAAAATAATTTCATAATTTTAATTTTGTGAGTTATAGTATCAGAAATGTTACAAAATCCTCAATCTTTTTTTATTTATGGCCCTAGGAAGAAGCTGATCTTTAAGAAATGTACCAAAAATAAACATCAAGCTCACGTATCTTAGTTACTTAATTTGATCTATGTTCAGAACATTTTTGTATGTGGATGGTATTTACTAAAGTATATAAATTCTTAGCTGGTGCTTTTCGCTGTGTTTTTTTAATTAATTTCTTTCTCTGTCCTTAGATTCATATGTATAGATGTAGAGTCAGAGAGAGACATATAACAAGGCTGGTCTTCATTAAGTTAATTTTGGTTCTTGTCAAAAAAATTGACAAATTACTGCATTTGCTATGAAGTACCAAAACAGTAGTGACAAACAATAATTGATAATACTGGACTTCTGTTAATATTCTGTGCTTAAGAAAAAGACAGTTTCTGAAGTTTGCATGTGTTCAATGTTTCCTTGTCATTCACTGGTACAATTAAAGTAATAAAGAAGGGCAAAAGTAAGAAGTGATATGAACAAGAGCCAGACTTCTGTTCATATTTTTGTAAGAATCTGCTGGGAAAATAGTTTTCCCTTTATAGGTACTATGCTGTATTGTTCATATTTTCTTTCTGAAGAAAATGCATCTCTTTTTCTAAAGAAATTGTTGAAAGCTGCATTTAATTTCCCATAAAAATTTTATCAAGAACTATAAAAATAAAAAGTAACCAAACAAAAACTTAAATCAAATTAGCATTACTCAAGGGTCGCAGTGAAACATCTCTTGACAACGTATCTCAGAATGCAATCTTTCCTTTTATAGCTCTTAAAATATATGGTTTCTTGTTCTATTTGCATGGTTAAAGAACCGTGGAAAAAAAAGCTGAGGCACAGGATTGAAAGCATCATAAGATTGAAAACATAGGAAGTATAATCGAAGTCAAGCTAGTCTGTGGAAGCCATTGATTCTGTCAGTCTGTAAAAACAAAACAAAACCAAAAAAACCCAAAAATACCAAAAAAACCCAAAAATACCAAAAAAACCCAAAAATACCAAAAAAAACCAAAACCAAAACAAAAAAGGCTTATGAAGAAGACAGCTTATGAAGAAGACACTGTATTTCAACATAAGAGGCTGAGAGAGCTGAGATTTTTCAGCCTGGGGAAGAGAGAGCTCTGAAGAGATCTTATAGCAGCATTCCGGTACCAAAAGGGAGCCAACAGGAAAGACGAGGAGGGACATTTCACATGGGTATGTAGGGATAGGGCAAAAGGAAACAACTTTAAACTGAAGTATGGTAGGGTTAGAATATAAATCAGGAAGAAAATGTAGATTGTGAGGTTAGTGAGACATTGCAACAGCTTGCCCAGAGAAGTTATAGACGCCTCATCTCTGGAAGAGTTCAAGGCCAGATTGTCACAGCAGCCACCCACATAGCCCCTTCAGCCATCAAAATCTATGCAAACTCAGGATATATTTTTTACTACACAATTCATTCCATACAGACCTAGCAGTCCAATAAAATAACTTTGTGCATAGTTTTCTGTTCTCATTACATTCTTTTTGGGGAAGAAGATCCAAACCTGATTAATAGATCTTCAAATCCCTGTAACCCTCTTTGCTATTGATATGCCAAGTCCATACTAATAGCATATCACACATTTAAAAATATTAGACAAGCTAATACCTCTTCTCGTCAATCATTCTGGCCTTGGATGCATGTAGTCACTTTTCCAAGAAGCTTTCACATTGAATCTCCTCACTCTAAAATTGCTTAGTCTTCTTGACATTATAGATTCATTGTACAATGTCAGAAAATATCAGGAACATTTATGCAAGAGAGAGGATACTCAGGGACACTGTGAAGAATATATAACTATACTAGAGAAGAAATCATACCATAATTCTTCCTTCTTCCAAAGAGAAAATTGGTGTGAGTATTAAATTTTCAAATGAAATGCCCATGATGCATGTTGTGCTTATGTATTTTACACTGTGTGTATCACAGACAAATGAGAAGGGAGAAAAAAACCCCTCTGTGTTGCCCTGATTTTTTCAGCCTTCTCTTCTGTTTCACAGTTTCATGTTTTGGGTTCTTTCTCACGCTGTGGCCTGTAAACACAGCCAATGTTATTGTATAGTTTCAAAGTAGTTTACATTCCTGATCTTAGAGATATGGACAGCTGATGGACAGTTGTCCTGACCAATGGGATGGGGAGAGGTGTCAGCCTTCTCCCCCAATCCCTGGTCTTTGTAGATATACTATATATGGAGTCAGACTTTCAAATAAAGTAGAGTTTTTAGTTCATGCCTTCTGATCAAAGTGTGAGTGTGTGTTTGTGTGTGTGTGTGAGACGAGCTGCGTCACCTCTGAAACAACAGATTATGAGAGGTCAATTGTTTTATGGGAGGTATTTTAAATATATGTATATATATTAACAGCTCAGTTTACATGTATACTAAATGATAGCAACACAGACTCATTGTTGCACCTTTAAAGAAAATATGCATTTAAAACATACTACTGCAGTAAGAACACCGCATAGAATTCATCTAACAATATTTTACTGATTTTTATTCTATCTATTACTACATATTTTAGGGCAACTACATCATAGTCATATATTTGAACTGGATCTTTCACAATATTTAAAAGTTTGAGGAGAATATCCATATTTTTATTGCACAACTAAGCTAACGTAAGTGTTAGAATGTCTGGGAGCCAGCAGCCATTCTTCTTCATATATTAAGAGCAAGGCAGCAGATACTCACTTCGGTGAAGATGAAACTCTACCAGGCTATGATTGCCCTAAAATGTGTGACACACAGATAAACTTGTAATGAACTTGGGCTAACAATTTTACTGCAAGGCCTGAATCCTATGAGCTGGAACTTTCAAGTGAGTAACTGTGAAAAACACAAACCCATGAAGGATAGAAAGCTTCTATTTTGGGAATTGACCTGTAGGGTGGACAAGACCACAGTAAGTTATGGCATTAGTTGTATCTCATACTGCATGTGCTGTATGACTGTTTAGAAAGGCATACTCCTGCACCCATAGAGGTAACAGCAGTTCAACATCACATGCTGTTGAATATTTTCTGCAGCAGTAAGTGCATCGGAGCTATGAACTGAGTGATAAATTTTGCCTTTGCTTGTGGGAAAATCCCTGAAGCAATAGCCATTGATAACAATTTCTAATGAAGTAAGTTTGCCTGCTGAAAAGTAAGGTCAGAGTTGAGTTGAAAGTTAGACCTTTTGTTCTAAAGTTGCATGTTTTCATTGATATAGGTTAAATTATTTATTATGTGTAAAAACGACTTGATACATTAATTATTTGGTTTATTTTTGAAAGAAAAATTGCTCAGAAAAATTGTCTTAATCTCCAACACAAATTATTATACTATTTTGTCTGAAATTGTACCTGATTCAGACAAATCCTGATTTAGTTATAATTACAACTTGAAATCTATACAGAATAATCTGAATTTCCCTAACATCATTACTAAACGGGACTACACAAGAAGTTTGAACAAGCCAATATGAGTATGCATATTTGAGAGAAAAATGAATGGCACATCCTTCATTACAGAGTCCTTGAAGAGTCCTTGATCTGTCAAATTACTGACATGATACTCAGTTACTGCTTCATTGGAGCCCTGATGCCCTGTCATGTCAATATACACAAGGGAGATGAATTTTGTAAATACATCTGGGCAGAAACAGAAATAGAGCACTGAGAACAGGACTGACAACAGTTTGCCAGTGAAATAGTTTTTCATTAAGAAATAGCATTTTGATTTATTTTCTGATTATCAAACAGGTACGAGGGACAAAGGTATGGAAGATTTTTAAGTTCCTTTCCCAAAATGCTCATGTAGCAGCCTAGCAGGACTTTGTAGATTATATACAGATATGACCTAGTCTGTCTTCTAGTTTAAGAACAGTAAATCTCACTGTTCTGGCCTCAAAACCTCTGAACTTTATGGGGTAAATAGAAAGAGAAATAGGTAATTTTGAAAAACTGAAATCTCAGAAAATATGGATATTTTCTCCAGATAAAATTTAGAAATTCTGTTTAACCTGGTCCAACTTAAAAAAAAGTTGGCATTGATCCAACATTGTATGTGTGAATACTCATGTGCATATTTATGCAAATATACAGCAATGCTCAAATGTGTCAATATTCATCAGAATTTCCCATAAAAGGGACTCTCATAGTTGTCCCTGATAAATTATAAGATTTAATGAAATTAGGTGCCATGAAATCATGTAACTGTAAAGGCAAGCAAGGGCTATGTCTAAATAATAATATCAATCTAATACAAGCAAATCTGAAAAACAAGACAGCTGTAGGAATATGATGCCTGCCCTGCTTATTTCAGAGACTTTTCTTCCAAGTATTTCCTGTCTGCTCCCATAGACTAAAAGCCCAGTAGTGTCTAGGATGTAAAGAATGTTCCTTGAAAGTTATTTTCTACTTTAGCTTCATACAGTTACTGCACTTCACTACCACTGAAGTGATTCACTTAAAAAACATCCATGATAAGCATATTCATGTACAAGCTTTTACCACCTATGCACTCTTCTCTTGCACTCTAGTAGCCATTGAAATTACTGAAATGGAATGCCGCGGGGTAAAGTCTCTAAGTGATACAGTGTGAATCGTGAAAGTGATTCATTGAGATTCATAGTTGACAGTGTATAAAGGTGACAGACAGGTCAACTTCTGGAATCTATCACTGTTTCAGTCTCAATTTAATAGATCAGAAATGTACATCTATATGGTCTCGCCAAAACCCTGGCAGCAGAGCGTAGAACTGAATAGCCATGAATATTCCTACCCAGGACCAGGAGCATCAGCCAGACAACATCAACCCACTAGATAAGCCTAGACCACCACAACAATCTGATTCTTGATATAGGTTGCTGTTGGGGCTTAGATTTGGGGTTTTTGTGGGGTTTTTTCCTTCTAGAATTTTTTCCCCATAAAGTCCCTAGGAGACTAAATACTGGGTGCTTATGGGTGCTTTACCAGAACAAAGGAAATGGCCAAAGGAGAGAGAAGCACTGGGCTACACCCTTTTGTGGTCTCTGAGAGTTTTTTCTCTCTGAGGGAAAAA
>WBMY01018025.1:79516-96224 GCA_013397315.1 Donacobius atricapilla | reverse complement strand
AAGTTTCGTGTTTGTTTCTTTTTTTTTTTTTTTTTTTTTCTGGTGGTATTCATATTGAATTCTGACAGTTGTGTGGCTAGGTAAAACAATTTTTCATACTTTTTACCTAAAATCTACTTTTTACTAACATATATTAGCATCATTAGGAAATCCTTTGTTGTAATTTCTGTTCATTATTCATAACTACATAACTGAGTATTTGTTAATAAATCTTTATTAACTAAAAATATCTTGCAGGTCCTCTATTTCTACTATTTATTTAGGTCAATTATATCATGGACTACAGTATATCCTAACCTAAGAAGTCCAGACTTGCCATTTGAAAAAAAAAATGGGAGTTAATGTTTTATTAAAAAAAAAAATGAAAAAAGTGAATAGATATACTAAATTTGGGTAAAAAATGATTGTTGGGGGTTAGATTTGGTTGGGGGTTTTTTTCTATAGAATTTTTTCCCACAAAGTTGCTAGGAGACTAATTTCTTGGTACTTATGGGTGCTTGACCAAAACAATACAAACGTCTAGGAAAGTGTAGCACCAGGCTACACCCTTTTCTCCGAGGGGAAAAGAGGTGATACCGTGAGATTTTGGGAGGAAAAGGTCAGGCACAGAGACAGTTTCTCTCTCTTGCTCTCAGCATCGGAGGGCGAAGGGTCGGGCCGCTCTTGCTGCAGGAAGAGTTTCTCACTGCCATCACGGGGTCCATCCCTGAGGAAATCTACCATCATCTCCTCATGTGCCCAGGAACTCTGAGCTCTCCTCCCCCTGCCCTGCTGGGCTGAGCCGGCCCTGTCCCACCACCGCCGCTTTCCTTCGGCACCGCTTTGGATACGCTGTGTCCCTGCACTCCCCTGCCCTGCCAGGACATCCCTGCCCTTCCAGCTACCACCGTGGAGCTTTGGTACATCCCACCCACCAGCCCAGGATTTTTTCCACCGTTCCAGTTTGGTGGTCTCGGAGCCCTGCACCGAGACCGGACTGCCCCAGGCTTTGTGAAACAAAAGCCCCTCGAGGTTCCTGGTTTTGTTTATCATTAATGCTGTAGTTGTTGTTGCTTGTTTGCCTTGTTATATATATATTATTAAAGAGCTGTTATTCCTATCCCCATATCCTTGCCTGAGAGCCGACTTTGGAGGGAGGGGGTTTGAATTCTCCATTCCAAAGGCAGGTCTTGCCCTCCCTAGCAGACTCCTGTCTTTTCTAACCAAGACAATGAATTTTTTTTTTTATTCAGAGAATTTCAGCATCAAGTTGAATTAATGCTGAATATATTGAAAAATACACATAAATGTAATTCTTTTTTTCTTCCATATAATTATTTATTTATCAGTTTTACCACTGAACACTAACCAAATTATTCTTCCACAAATACATATATATAAACTTCCCATTCTCTGAAGGGATTATCGAAATATGACAGTGCAGAAAATTTAACAACTTGCCACTTAGTAAGAAAGTTGAAAAACCTAGGAAAAACTGTGAACTAGCATTTTGGTTTTGTATTAACTTTCTTTCCAGAACTTGGAGCTCAGTAATCATGTGCACTAGACAGGATAGAAAATTAGTGTAGACGGTGATTTACAGTTCATCCTGTAGGAATAACTGTGCACAAAGCTTGGCGCAGCAAGATATGGATCGTGCCACGGCTGCCTATTTTCTCACAGAACGAGTGTGCTAGGGTTCTACCCTTAATCACAGCACTGAGCACAGTGAGTTGATGCAAAGGGTGTCAATTAATAACAAAATTTTTCCTTAAAGCCAGCACAAATAGGGAAACAGACAAGCATGAGATAGCAGTCTTCAGAGAGCAAAACAAGCATTTCAGCATGTACATGTTTTCCTCCACCTATAAAAAAAAGACAAAAATGCTCTGTCATTAATTTCCTTCCTCTTTTTTTCTTTTTTTTTTAAAGAAGCTTTCAGTTTACAAGAGGTCCTTTAATTAGGTATATAACATGTTTTTAATGTTAGGAGCTAGACAGTTACACAAAGTAATTAGTTTGTTTTCAAAATTTTTATTCATTCTGATAAATAACTGTCATTCTTTAATAAGGGATGGTTGAAGAGTTAGTTATTCTGCCACTGTAGCTGAGGGTGGTGATAAGAACCTGTAGGGAGCTGTTTCATACTAAAACTGCAAATGTATGAGCAAATATCTTTCTCATGATATCACTTGAGCAAAGTCACAAGCCTGATGTATAGGGATAAAGGGAAAGGTAAATTGGATATTTTTTTCTAGTCCTACCCCACTGGTTATGAAGCGCAACAAATCAGTGAGCTGTTTTCTAACAACCTGTTACATGCTGAGATTATGTTATTGAATCCCATTCCATTTCTCTTTCCACCCTACATATAATCTTTCAATTCCTAGATTAAATCCTATCCTAATCCATAGCTGAGGTGTCATTTTTAAATTTTGTGCACTGTTAGTGCCCTCCTCTGGATTTTTTCCAACTTTTTCCACACTTTTTAATATTATTCAAGACTTCAAAATTATTATCTTAGTGCACAGAAGCAATTGTAGTAGCATCAGATTTAAAAAAAATAAATAAGAGGAAAGGAAATTCAATTACCTGTTATGACATACATGCAGCATTCTTCCTAACAAATCCCAGATTTTCTGGGTCTGCCCTTGCTTTTGACTTCTGATTCTCAATCAGGTTTTGATTTTTGATGGCCTCTTGCTCTTTTTCCTCGAATACTGATAGTTTGCATTATCACCCATTTAAACTGCATTTTTTTCTCCTCCTTAGGGAAGTAATTTTTTTTGCTTATAATTTTTTTTAATTGTTATCAACTATGCCCCAAGCTTATAATTCTGAATTTTGATCCTTCTTTCTGATTGCTTTAACCTTTGCCAGTATGATGTAATACACAAATTTTATAAACCATTTCTCTATTCCATCATTCAGCTTTTTAGAAAAAATATTTAGTAAAACCATCTCAGTACATGCTCTGTAGGATTTTAATTGAAATGCTCTGCCATTCTGATGACAAAACATTGATAAGCAACTTTTATAGCCGTTTTCAAAGAAGTAGGATTTTATCTGTATCTGTCCTAGGTTACAATGTAAGATATGCCCAAGATATGTATTCTATCACCATCTTCATGAGCTGTTGAAACCAGGTGGGGCAGTGTTTGTTTCCCCTGTCCCCACCCTCCGGACTATGTTCTGTTAATGGGCCCATTCATGCTCTGCTGTATGACTCATGGGTAACTCCCATCCGGGAGTTATCTCTGTTTAATGGGCAATCAAGGACCTATTGCATGACTCATGAAATTACATCATTCCATTGTGGGATGCTCCGCCCATGGGGAGGAGCCAAGCCTTCCCACGTGGATATAATCTGGGATTCTCAGAGGACAAGAGCTACTGGACTTTTCTACAGGATCACTGCTTCAACAAGATCACTTCATCTAGACTGCTGCCACCACCCTAACTAACAGGGTGTCAGGTTGTATTATTGCATTTATTTTAATTTACTTTTTTTTCCCTTCCTATTAAATCGTATTTCTGACTTCTCTCTCACTGGTTTTGCTTTTAAACCCTCACATTATCACTCAAGAGTCTCTTTGCCAGATTTTTGTCTTGATAAATTAATTTTGTATCTTTATCCTTTTAAATATGTATAATAAATTCCATAGTTTGTTCAATGTCTGTGTAGATATTAAAGTTGATTGGGCTACATTTTACCAGAACCTTTTTTTTTTTTTTTGTCCTCTAACTGTTGAGGACTGCTTTTTGAATTCCATTATCTTCATTCAGTTACTTTTATTCCTTCCTTCTCTCAGAATACTGAGGTTTTTTGTGTTGGCGTTTTTACTCTGCTTCTTACCTTTACTATTTCCCATGGTCTTTCTTTGTTTGTACTTTCACAAAAATTGCCTTACAACTTTAGATTTTCAATTGGTTTGTTGCTTGTAACTTGAATAATTCTCAACTAAATACATCTCTGTGAACAAGGATTTCACAAACCAAGGAACAAGTTTTTTCTGTCATGTTTCAGAAACTTTTGTGTCCTGTAATATTGATTGGAACAGGTTACTGGAGACGTAATTAAAACATCACTTATATAAGTTTGATATTCAGTCAATTAGTGTCTCATTTTTCTCTAATTTTCAAACAAATTGTCTGTATAATATAGTTTGTCATTTTTTTCCATAAATGAACTACAATGTCAGAATAGATAGACTAGTTTGCATTTTCATTGAATTTGAGTTGTATCAGTTAGGCTGAAAAATCAATTAATTTCCTTATGCCTGATCATGAAACTTTGGTTTTTATGATATATTTTGCTTTTTTTTTATTGCACTTTTTTTTTGGAATGAGTCCATTGACATTAAAGTTTTGGCCCTCTTTCAACCTTTAAAAAGATATTTTGTTAAAAACTCTTAACTAACTCAATGTAATGAGCAATCACTTAATAAAACCATTGATGATGAAAAAGCACATAACTAGGCAGTTTCTTAGACTGATAAAATATAAGAATAAATTATTTGGGCACTATTAGGTTATAAATAGAAGAGGAAGGTGTTATTCTGAAGCTTCTGCATTTTCTGTGTAGTAGATTAAAGTGGCCTTCAAAACATTTTGGTATAGATTTTGCTGCCCATCATAATGAGGAACTTAGATACCAAAACCTGCTACAGTTGCATCTGCATGAATTGTTGGAAGTAAACAGACATGCTGAGAAGCACAGTAAGCTCTGAATAAAAAAAGAATCCTTAGACTCATCCTAAGGAAAGGTATGCTTTAAGGTTATTTTTTTAGGGTTCTAATAGATAATATGAATATATGCTGCATAAAAAAAATCCTCCATTTTCTCCTCCAAAAATGACAACATGCTTATATTA
The DNA here is from genome assembly GCA_013397315.1 of Donacobius atricapilla. Classification (NCBI taxonomy): domain Eukaryota; kingdom Metazoa; phylum Chordata; class Aves; order Passeriformes; family Mimidae; genus Donacobius; species Donacobius atricapilla. The sequence continues at coordinate 91,371 of WBMY01018025.1, read as the reverse complement.
TTAAGGAAACTTCCCTGTCTGAACATCCAGGACCCACACAGACAGTCACACTTGCAGCATCTGAGCTGGGAGTGAAGTCCCTCCAGAGCTACACAGCCCACTCACACCAAGTCTGATCAGGGTTCCTCACCAGCTCAACATCAAGTTTCCTAAAGCAGAGGTTCAAATATCCCTATCCTTCAAATAGTTTAACCTTGGTACAACAACTAAATAAACTAACAGCTCAAGATGGTGCCTCCTAGGAGGGGCCCCAAACAAAGTAAACCCTGGGCTTCCATACCCTCACAGTCTCAGTGAGAAACTGTGGGGTCATTGGCTCCTGCCGTGTCCCTGAGTGTCACCTGGCTGGGCGACAGGTCCCTGTGCCCTTTGTTCTGCAAAGGGTCAGCAGTTCACAGTCTCGTGGCTGGGGCTCCAACACCCAGAGCTCGATTCACAACTCAAACTGCAGCTGCGCCCCGACCTACCGTCTCTGAATGTATTCTTCAACAATATTCACTTTAATTAGCTACAGAAACTAATCAAAGTTTGAGCTGATAGGTAAACTAACAGAATGCTTGCTGAACTTGATAAATTAGATGTCAGTTTATGAATCCTAGGTTAATTCTTACATAGCTAAAAGCAGGATTCAAACACACTGTTTGTTCAGACTGGCTGACAGCGTTCCTAAAATAGAGAGGAATTTACCTATAGGCTTAAGAACATGATTCAGCCAACCTACCAAACAAGGCTGCCAGGTCGTGAAGATACTCACATATAATTGGCATGTTGCTTTCTTTTTGCAAACACATACTCAGATGCTTACTGCCTACACTTTTATATGATTCAGTGATAAATTCAGAAGTACCAAAAGTATCTATTATACACTTGGGGGTCTTGACATTGTAAGCTTGATGTAAAAAAACTCTTAATTCACACAGCGATTATCTTCAGCTCAAAACATAGCCAGAGTCATAAAAAAGTAGAGCTTTACCACAACTTACTATAAGATGTGTAATATTCTGGTTGTTAGAACACTTAAATCAGATTTTTGGGGTTTGGTTCTCCTAACTCAGCAAGATACTCTCCAGTCCCTTGGGCACTCCATTTTTTCAATTGTTAGCTAGCGACCAGCATACAAATCTGGAACACCTTGGCACTTTCTTTTTCTTACTGTCTTAACAAAGAATTGCCTTTTTTTGGGTGAGCACTGAAGAGTTTTATGAAAGCACATAAACCTCTTATGCAGTAAATGAGGAAAAGGAAATGCCTCACTTTCGTGATACTATTTTTCTTATTTTTTTCACAACTCTTACTGCAGAGGGAGTCAAGGTCCTGACTCAGTATTGTACCAGGTTAGATGTATTGTTGAACTGTTCCCTGGAGCAGGAGAATAAAAACCACAGAAAAATAGACAGATATCTCATGACTATTTTTGTATAATCTGCTGGTAGGTGGATAGCACAGTAGCATATTTAAGTATTACAGACATGGCTTGCAGCATTAACTGGCAGCAGTAAGTGGTACAAGTAGCTTGGCTCACTGGTATACCTTTTTTATACAGCTTATGCTTCTATAGATTCTTTCCACATAGAGCACAGAATACAGTACTGGCAGAAACTTGACTGACTGACAACAGAATATAGACAAGGCAAAGATTTGACTGAAAGAAAAAGAAAAAAGAAAAGAAATATAAGTAATATGATTTATTTAAATTTGTATAATCTATATGTAAAGCATATATTGTCAACAAACATATTTTGTATTTTTTAATAATCACTCTCTTTGGTGCAAAGAGTCTCTTACATTTTATTACACTGTGTTGAATCTGTTCTGTACATGTTCTTGCAGATTAATAGATTTTTTTTTTAAATTATTTTGTTAGCTATAAAAAATAATACTGATTGCTTCTCTAAAAATTTGTCAAGGTTGATAGCCCAGCTGAAGTGACTCTATATCAACTCAACTTACCCAGTAACAAACAGGAGGAGCTGGAAACCACTGTGCAGGCAGAAAGCTACCATCCAATTGCCATTGCTGAAAGGTGGTGAGATGACTCACACAACTGGAGCACTGCAGTTGGTGGCTGTAAACTGCTCAGAAGTGACAGACAATAAAGGAGATGTGCAGGTGGGTTGTTGCCTCTGTAAGAAAATGGGTTGACTACACAGAACTGGCTTTGAAAAACAGCGATGAACAGGTTGAGAAACTATGGGTTTCCACTATCTTCTGTGGCCTTAACAGTGTTTCAGACAGGCAACCCTGGTTTTTAAGTCCCTACAATGGGTAAAAATAAAGGGTTAAGACAACAAAGGAAGCCTTGTGGTTGATATTAACTACAGGCCACTCAGCCAAAGGGAGCCTGCAGATGAAGCATTCTTACTTCAGCTACAGGAAGCATCAAATTCCCAGGCTTTGATCCTGCTGGGAGACTTCAATTACCCTGACACCCGCCAGAAAAGCAGCACAGCTGCCCTAAACTGTAAGTGGTCCAGGACACCCTTGGAGTGCCCCTGTTTAATCTAGGTTATAACCCCTGAAGTTTAGGAAAGCAAATTGGAATTTCTTAAGGAATAACTGAATGAATTCCCTGAGTAACTGCTGTGAAAGGAGTTGAACTGGGCTAGGAGCTCATTAAGGACTTTTTTATGCCACAAGACTTCTTGATTTTGGTGTGTAAGATGTCAGGCACAGGAGGAAGGAGATCAGTATGACTGAGTAAGGATGTCCTGGTCAGACTAAGGTTTAAGAAAGAAATGCACAAGTAGTGGAACCAGGATCAAGTATAATGGGAAGATACCTGGATATGAAAGGATTGGATCAGGACAGATAAGGCACATTTAGAGCTGAATATAGGGGGAGGAAAAGAATAATAATCACAGAATCATAGAATGGTTTGAGTTGGAGAGGCATTAAAGATTGTCCGATTCCACTCCCACAGCCATGGTCAGGAGCACCTTCCACTAGAGCAGGTTGCCAAAGCCCTGTCCAACTTGGTCACTTCTGCGCCTATGCTCCATTTCTGCTTTAACAGGTCCCTGTCTTTCTTGCACTGGTGGCTTTGAACAGGAAGCAGAATTCCAGCTGGGGGTCTCACTAAACCAGAGATGCAGAAATACCTCCCTCAACCTACTAGTATTAGCTCTTTTCAAACAGCTGGGGATGTCTTACACTGACCTTTCTATACTTAGAGGGATCATATATGAATGATGTAGAAAAAATTTTTGCAAGAGCATGTCGTGACAGAACAATGGGCAGTGGTTTTAAACTGAAAAAGTGTGGATTCATGCTGTGCAGCATCGTATTTTATATTAATTTATTTGTTTTCTTAATGGTTCGGTCCCTGTACCCACGTTGCTGTTTAACCTTTGCTTGTACCCAGTTATCCCTCCCACAGCGATGTATCTTTTCCCTTCTCCCCTCCTCTGGAGACATGTCTGTCACTTTGGGGCCCTTCCCTGCTTCTGGAAGCTTCTCCAAAGGACGTCAAGTGATAGGCTGCAGCCAGAGGAATCCCCCTCCCTCCCAGGGAGATTGGTCCCTAAGGGTGTCCCTTATCCCTTGGGCCACTCCCTGGTCTTCCCTAACTGGTTGATCCCCTGCTCTCTCCCCTTCCCCGTCCTCAGCATAAAAGCAAGTGTTTTGCTGTTGTTCGGGGCTCTGCCGAGACAGATACCCTGAGGTGAGGAGGTCCTGTCTGGGGCCCCCAATAAACTCGAGCGGCAACCGCTCGACAGAGTCCTCCTTTCCTCGCCATCATCACACACATGTATTAGTCAGTTGGTGCCTTGGAGTTGGGTCTGCTGGATAACCCACAGGATCAGCTCAGTCTGCCCAGCAGACGCAGCTGTACCTGACTGCTGCCTGCGGTGCCAGGGTTAGCCTGGGCTGGCAGAGTGGGCACTCTGAGGGGCACAGAGACAATACTGGACATAAGGAAGAAAATTTTTTACGATAAGGGTGAAAAGAAGTAGGATCAGGTTTCCTAGTGGCATTGTGGATGCCCAGTCCTTGAAAGTATTCAAAAGAAAATAGAATGGAGCTTTAACAAAACTGGTCTAGCAAAAGATACTCCTACCCATGGCCAGGTAATTGGATTAGATGATCTTTAAAGATTCCCTTCAAACTCTAACCACTCTATGACCATATAGACATAAATACACATTCTGATATTTTTCAACAGGGCATTTTTCCTATGTCTTACAGAAAATGTCTTGTGATCCTAATAAAAAAAAATAACAAATTAATGTTGGCTGCTAACTGTCTTAGATTTTATTTGGTTTTGCTTTTGAGGTATTTAAACTGATATATTTGATTTAGAATGTAATCTGTTAGATATTATGCTCTGAAAGCCAACCTTCAACTAGCATAGAATATTCGTATAATGTCAAGTCTTAATTTAGTAACAAGCAGCAGAAAACAGAGTGCATGTCAGGTTATACCAGGATCAGTAATCTATATACAGAATGAAACAGAAGCATAATAATAGTAAAATCCTATTGGTACTTGGAAACTACACGTCCTAAGATGAATGCCAAAAGACCAAAATAAGTAATTGTGAGTAGAAGCTGAGTTAATTGACCGCTCATAATAGCCATGGGACAAAATAACCCTTCTAAAAACAGCATAGGGGTTTCAAAGTTTCTTTCCCTCTAATTCTGACAGTTGAATCTTTTGCCTTACCATGTATTCTTCTTATATTTTAACTCTGAGATATGCACTGCACTTTGTGGCCCTTAAAAGCTTTATTCATGGCATCCAAAAACCCAAAATTTTATATTTAACTTTTCATTTGAAATGGTCTTTTAAAATTCTATTAAAAATATTTTATTTATTTGCAAACTTCACAGCAGTACACAGAGATAAATGTATCTATCAAAAGGTAAGCATCTGAAAAATAGACATTCTTTTACAAAATCTGCAGCAGTCAACATAAAACATAGGCATATCCAGGAAAAAAAATATTATGCTAAGAAATACAAGACAATGAGAGATGATCCTTTATAAAATGTAGTAAGTTTAAAGAGTTTATGGTATTTTTTATCTATACTTTATAATTATTATTACCATTCCACTATCTTTATGTAAATCATGCCTCAGAATCCCATGTTTAATAGATTTTAGGTGTAAAGATGACTTAGTATGTTGAAACTGAATTGCAGACATACAGCACTGAGGGTTCTACAAAGTTCCCGCTACTTTAGAGCACAAACTAGTGGTTACATTTAAATTTTAATCATAAAGATTTTAAATTTTCCACATTAAGCAGCCTAGATTATTGTAATAAGCATTTAATAGCATAAAATCATTTTCTTTTTTAGATTAAAGAAGCTTTTGAAATTCAGTGGGAGTATCTCAGTATAATATAAGTTGACTGACTCTTTCTTTTATGTTCTTTATTACTTGATAGCATGGTAATAGGCCTTAGGAGACTTCCTACTACTGCACTAGGAAAAATTATTTGATTAATCTGTATGACGGATTTTACTTATAGAACGAAGGTAACGTTCCCTGTATTCTAAGGAGAAAAGAAAAACATATTATAGTTCAGATTCAGAGTGCCATCTAGTGTTGAAAAAAAATGTAAAAAAGCAACCATATATGCCCTGAACACATACACTTCTTAAACCAATATACATCATCAAGGTCACATAGTAAGTTACAAGAAATAATTTTTAAAACTATGAATTGTTGGCTCTTGAAGAGGAGTAAAAATTTTTTTGAAAACTTTCTTGTATACCACTGTATTTGCAGTTCAAAACATCTGACATAATAACATATTAAATTCAAGTATTTCTTTTCAGTATGCAGAAACATTTCATATGAATTCATTATGATCTCTTATTCTGTCTTATTTCCTTGATCATCTGTAACAAAGAATATTAACCTATTTTTAATTAGTTTTTTTCACTTGTGGAACACCATTGCTATTATGTTGGATTTGTTTTTTGAAAGGTATTGAAACTATCAATTTCTCTTTTTTGGTATATCTGATTGGACTCTTTTGAAAATAAAGTATACTTCTTGGGAATTTTTCTTCCAATGCTGATTAAAAAAAATCTTTAAGTCTTTGACTGAAATATATCAGGTAGATGGTTTACATTATTTATTTTGTTAGTTTGTTTTAGCGTTTAGAATTCAAAAGCACAGCAGGATCCAGGATTCAGAAGAGAAATATTTTTCTGTGACATCATGTAAAAAGAAAAAAAGGATGCCAAGATATTAGTCTTCTCCTTTTACCAGAAAAGCTCCAAACTAAAGGAATAATGTTTGTAGTTTTGGTTATTGGTCATGTCTTTTGGAAATACCAAATATTCTACTGTGTGAACAACTAGAGATTTCATATGTAAGATCCTGCTTTTGACATATCTGCAAATCTGCTTCACAGATCTGTTGGTAGTCCTTAGAACAAAAGTCTCAACTCATGAGCTAACTCTTTCTTTCCTTCTACTCTTTACTGCAACTCATCAACATCTTTGATTTTGTCAAAAATATCTAAAATGAGATTAAAAAATTATGAATGTTTTTTCAGCACATTCAGCATTTAATCCAATCCTTTGCTCCAAGAAAACAGGCAAACCATATATAATTTTCAATAAAAATGAAGCTTTTACTGAAAGACTATTTAGGGCAGTAAGGAAATATCTTGACAGAATTATTCCTTATTGTAAAATCATGAACAATATATACAGTTTAGAACAGCACGATTATCTGGGATCTCCCACTGGATATGTACACTCAACCAGCATTCACTTTTTTGTCTTGATATTATGCCTCTCAGCCTTGATCACATGGCATTTTTACCACATGAAATGTCAGTGGTTAAGGAAAGCTGTAAGCAAAGTGCTGTAGGAATCCCACCAGAAGAATTTTAAAACCAGATGCAATGCATCACTGAATCTCTTTCATAACATTTCTCTACTGCTTTCCTTCCAGCACTCGAGAAAAGTTTATTCTGGTGGAAAATCCTGTCTCCAGGAAGACTGCCTTTGGGACCCAATAGATGATGGATCAATTGGCATTTATTTATTTCTAAGTTCCAAATGATAACAAATGACCTGTTGGTTAAACAACAAATAAAGCTCAAGTTAATACTTTCTTCCATATGTTTAGAACTGATTGCAAGGGAATTCAAACATGCCCATACAATTACCTTCAGAATCGGGAGGAAGTTGTGCAGATGCACTCTACAGATAAACCAGCTGATTATTTCAACTTCGTCTCTTATTTCTGCTATTGCTTGACAAAGATAAATTACTTCCAAATTCAATTCAAATAGATTCAAAACATGAAAATAGGAACTAGTTTCATAATTTCTAAAAGGAAATTACCCTCTCCCTCTGAAATAACAAATAAAATCATAGAATCATAAAATGTCAAAGGTTAGAAGGGATCTTAAAGATCACCTAGTCCTAACCTTCCTGTCATGGCAAGGACACCTACCTCCCACTAGCCCCAGTTGCTCAAGGCCTTATGGCTTTGAACATCACCAGGGTTGAGGCATACGTAGCTTCCCTGGGCAATCTGTCCCAGTATCTCAACACCTTTACAGTATGGAATTTCTTCCCAATATCTAGCCTAAATTTCCTTTCAGTTTGTATTCTTGCCTTCTCTCTCCAGCTTCTCTGTAGGTCCCCTTCAAATACTGGAAGGTTGCTGTGAGGTATTCATGCAACCTTCTCTCCTCCAGGCTGAACAGTCCCAGCTCAGCCTGGCTTCATGGGGAACATATTCCAGTCCTCTTATCAATTTCATGGTCTTCCTCTGGACTGAAGAATTCCATGTCCTTCTTATACTGGGGACTCCAGAGAGGTCTTGATAGGGTCTAAAAAGAGAGAGGGACAGAATCACTTCCTAGTACCCTGCCAGCCACATTGCTTTTGATGCAACCGAGGATTTGTTTGGCTTTCTGGGCTGCAAGTGCACACTGCCAGTTCATGTTGAGTTTTTCATCAAGCGTCACACCAAATTCTCCTGCATAGGGCTGCTCTCAGTCACTTTTCCACCCAAACTGCGGCTGTGCCTGGAACCGTTCTCATTTTGCGGGACTTAAAAAGTGGTTAAGAATTGTCTCTTTTTAGTTACTGACAAACACTTAAATGCAAAAGTCTGTGTATTATAAAATCTTCATCCTGGGAGATAAGCAGAAGCCATCTGGATATCTTCTACTATTTCTTTAGACAGCTGGAAATTCACTTTTCTGAAGTTCATGGTCCTGACTTGGCTCTTTGCAAGGCCCATATTTCTTGAGATCCCAAGCTCAACCAGTTCATGATCACTATTGCCCAGGCAACATCCAATCTTATCTTCTTCAATGAGCTCCTCTGCCTTGGTGAGCAGCAAGTCCAGTTTGATTTCTATGCTAGTTGATTTGTCCAGTACCTGAACCAGGAAGTTATTCTCAACACACCCCAGTAGTGTCCAGGATTGCTTGCAGCTGGCTGTATGGCTTTCCCAGCAGACACCTGGGTGGTAGTAATCCCTCATCCAGATGGCAGTTGCTGAGCTTGGTGTTTCCTGTATCTGAGAAAAGAAGACCTCATTAAAAGGCTCCCCCAGATCAGCTGACCTTTAGTAAACCCCAAACACATGGTGCCATTCATTGGTTTAGTCCCTGGTTTTCACCCACAGGTCCTTAGCCTTTTGGATGCTGTTTCTTAGTGGCAGCTCTTCACAGTCTATTCCTACTTTAACATGGAGTGAAACACATCCACCGCTCCTTCCCAGACAATCTCTTCTGAAAAACTTATAACCCTCAGCTGCAGTATTCCAGTTGTGTGACTCACCCCTCCCACCATGTTTCCACAATAACAGTTAGGTCATAGTTTTCTAATTGCACCATGGTTTCTGCCTTCTCTTGCTTGTTTCTCATGAAATATTTGCGCATTGGTGTAGAAGCACTTTGTCAGGGCTATTGGTCTCTTCACCTTTAGGGACCAGCACTCCCTAAATCCCTTGGGACAATTTACAGCTATTTTCCTGATACTTCTAAAGTGTTGATGTTACCTGGTTCTTCTCTGCCACTCTATTTGCCTGCCAGATATAGTTTAAAATGTCACTAATGAGTGCAGCCACTTTGCTTCCCATAACACTCTTAACCCATTTGGCCAGGTGCACCCCATCTAGTGTCAATAGGTATGGTCTCTTGAAGGTGCATTGAAGGTCCATCCTGTCACTTTTGCGCTGGTTTTGGCTGAAGAAGAGTTAATTTTTGTCACAGAGTCCTGTATGGTGCAATATTTACAATTTGTAATCAAAACAGCATTGATAACACCAACGTTTTAACTATTGCTGAGCAAACTGAGTTAGGGGTTTGCTTCTCAGTTAATCCCTTAGTATGCTTGGGCTGCACATGGAAGGTATGCAGGTGGGATAACTGACCCCAACAGATCAAAGGGATATCCCATACCATATGATGGCATGCTCAACAATAAAATATAGGGGAAAGAAAAAGAAAGGGTATAACATTTGTAGTTATGGCATTCGTCCATCCAAATAGCTGTTCCGCATGATAAAACCAATCTTTCCTCAAATTACTATCTACCTGCCCATGGGAAGTAGTGAATTAATTTATTGTCTCTTTCTTGGATTCACAGCTTTTGCTTTATCAAATTGTCTTTATCTCAGTCCATGAGTGTTTGCACTTTCACACTTCTGATTCTCCTCCCTATACTACTGCAGGAGAGTGAACAAGGAACTATGTGGAGCTGAGTTGTTTCCTGGGTTAAACCACAACTTTCATATGTGTATTGATAATACTAAACACAGGAAAATATATACAGGGAATCTACAGTAGTCAGAAAAATCACTTCTGTGAATTCCCTTTCTTATACTCCTGACTTGTTGCGTTGTCCAACTGAAGAGAATGGAGCTACACTCTTCCCAATGGCACCAAGCAGGAGGAAAAGAGGCAATGGGCAGAAACAGATGTACACGAAGTTCCACCTGAATATGAGGAATAACTTACTGTGTGAGTGACCACCTACAGGAACAGATTGTCTAGAGAGGCTCTGGAGTCTCCCTCACTGGACACAATCTAGCTCAGTGTGCTCTGGGATGGCCCTGCTTGAGCAGGGAGACTGAGCCAGTGGGCCCATTTTGCTTCCTTCCAACCTGACCCACTCTTTGATGCTGACATAGTAACATTTATGTTAATAGATATCAACACATGAACTCATAGTATAAATCTAATGAAGTAAGAATATGCACTTATATTGTGTTTTGAATAGAAAGGTTTCTTTTTTACTAATTCAAAAGTTGCTTGCTGACATTAATATGAGCCCAAGGGAAATAACATGTTCCAATGAATCCTATTTAAGGCATTGCTATTTTTTTCCCAGGCTTTTAAGTAATAACACTGCTCAGGTTAAGTAACAACTAATAAACTACTGCTTCCTTCACTGTCTACTTAATAGACAGCCTCTGCCTTAAGGTACTGACTAACAAGCTGGCAATTAAATGCCCAAATTCAGTGAAACCAGTTCCAAAGTCTGATCAGAATTATATTTCAGGACTGCATAGACGACCCAGTCTGTGTTGTTATTTTTTCGTAATACATGGAAAAAACAATGCAGATAAAATTTCAATTTATTATTTTCTCATTAGGAATTATTGAGTTCTGCAATTTAAACACATTTGGTATCATGTGAAAGAAACTCTAGAGATTTTATGGTTTTGACTCTAATAGGGCAGCTCATTAACCAAATCAGGTTTTACTAACATCTGTTTTCCATTGAAAGGCTTCACATCTTGTAAAATTAAAAGCAGATAAGATCCTCAAAACACAAAAGTAGTTTTACAGTTTACATCTTATTATTAAAAGAAATTAGAGTAAGCAGTAACTTTCAACTACTTAGACATACATCAGTTTAGGTCATCTTTAGCTATCACAAATCCATTAATCTAAGACAGAGTCTAACTTAGCTGTAGTGAGTATCTTTCTTAGATTAGGAGAAATACATTAGAAATGGATAACCTATGGTGAACAATAAATTCATTGATAAGCAATGAATTATGTTAAATTTATTGTTTTTAATCAGAGATAAGTGGTCCTAATTAATAAAAAAAAAAAATTCTTTTTTTGGCATCCACACCAGCCTTCTGAGAGGAAATAATTCTTATTTTTAGCTTCATTTCTTATTTGATAGATATATGTGACCTATTATATGTTTTTTAGTTTACCTCATCTTCCTAACTTATGGTTCAGTTTGTCTTTTTGTAAGGATGAGAGTTCTAGTTTCACTGGAAACCTCTTCATTTTTGTAAGAGAATAAATCCTCATACTCAAAACCAAAATAGCCATATCACTAATTTTCTTAAATTACTTCAGATCCTCCCTCCTCTTTGCACTCCCTTTAGATCTTTTCCAGATTAAGTATAACTTTACAGTTAAACATGAATGTAATGGGTTAAAATTCAACAACCGGGCGGAAACACCAAAAATATGTAGTGGTTATCACATTTGCCTAATTTTCATTTTAGTGGAATAGGATTAAAAGAAAAGCAAAACAGGTTTAATTCAAAATAGAAACAGTTAGATTTATTAACATACAGTAAAGGTAAACAAACAAAAACCAACTACGAAACCCTCTCAAAAACAACCCCTCTTCCTCCCTAGCAACAATCTACTTTTCCACGAAAAACAATGCAAAGGGACAAAACATCAGAATTCTTAAGTCAGCAGCACTTAATAAAATAATCTTTCATTCAGTCTTTTGAGAGAGACAAGTCCCTCCTGATTCTTCTGGTAACTTTCCACAAGAGACACAGTCTGCTTGTGACTTCCAGCTCTTATAAACACAGCCCGCCCGACACTGTATCCGTGAGCCTCCCAAAATGTAGCTTTTTATATGACTACATAAGGGCTTGTGGATTTT
>WBMY01018025.1:13494-79145 GCA_013397315.1 Donacobius atricapilla | reverse complement strand
CTCCCAAGATTCCTGTTTTTAAGCGGTGTCCCAGGGGGTGTACACCTTTTACCTGATTGGCCAGCTTAGTTGTTAGTTCCAAAATGGATTAACAATTGGTTTTTTTCCTACCATTTATGCTAAACCAATACAATGAATTTACTGATTTTTCACATGGAAAATATTTTACATCAACACCCTTTTTATACTTCCATAGACATGGTTCTTCCGTTTTGCTATAGACTTTAAAATAGTGTAAAACTCATTCTTCTTTATCTTCTGAATTAATTCTCTAATAATTTCTATAATGTGAATCTTTTAAGAACTACTGTATTTGTATTTTTTATATAACTAACAATTATAATGTAAAGACCTCATTTAGTGTGTAATCATCCAATTAGAACCAGTGACTGTGCATAAAAATATGGGATTTTCTACATCACTTTACACTTATCTTAATTTGCTATCACCTGCTATTCTTTTAGTACCTAGTTGGCATTCCAAAATTTTTCTGCAGTTCTTAATACTTGGCTTCACCTCTGCTACTTCAATAACAGCTTTTTTTTCTTCCACTTCAGTGTTTACCAGGTTTTGTAACTTTTGGACTTATGCTGAACAGTCAGACACAAGAATCATAGAATCACAGTCATTGTGTTGCAGAGGACTTTGAAAAGTCATCTGATGCAAACTACCAACAAAAAGCAGGGACGTCTTGCACTGTCCGATTACTCAAAGCCCCATACAAACTGACCTCAAACAACTCCAGTGATGCGGCATCCATAACTTCACTGGGCAACTTGTTCCAGTATTTCCCCTCCTTCATTGTAAACAATTATTTCCCTACGTCAAATTTAAACTTAAACATATTCATTTTAAAGCAATTGCCCCTCATTCAGTGAGTACAGGTAAAAAGCCTTTCTTCTTTTCTTACAAGTGTCCTTTAAGTATTCAAAGGCTTCAGCTAGCCTTCAATGAGTTCTCCTCAGAGCTTTCTTTTCTCCAGGTTAAAAAAAAACCAGTTCTCTCAGCCTTTCTTCATAGGCAAGCTGTTCCAGCCTCTTGATCACTTTTGTGCCCCTCTTCTTGGCCTACTCCAATAAGTCCATGATCTTCTTTTGTTAGAAGTCCCAGAGCTGGATACAATATTCCAAGTGGGATCTCACAGGAGAGGAGTAGAGGGGTAGGATCACCTCCTTCAACCTGCTTGTCCCACTGCTTTTTATGAAGCCCAGGGTGGTTGCCTTTCTGGGCTGTAAGTCCACATTACAACTTAATGTCCAAATTTTCATCCAGCAGTATCATTAAGTCCTTCTCTGCAGCACTGCTCTTGATTCCCTCCTTCTCCTGGGAGTCTGGGGAATTTGGCTTCTCACCTGCATGTTTTCCTCTGTACTTATCTGGGTTTATTAAGATTGGTCTTCTATAGGCTTATGGCTTTGCAATTAGCTTAGAAGCAGCCAGAGCAATGAATTATTTGGGGTCTTCCATCTGCCATTCTTTCCCCATGCTTCTTTTATGGGTGTGCAGATGAGTTTTTATCATACAATATAATGTAAAATGTATTTAATTATTCAGGTATTTAATCCTTCACTTCCTATAGGATTTGGAGTAGATTACATGTTTAAAGAAAGCTGTTTCTTTTCATTTTCCTTTTCCTGATAAATTACTGACCAGAAAAAGCTGGGATGCAACCCTTCTCCCCCAACATATGAAAGGAAAAGAAAACTTGACAAAATGGTGAAACTATCTGTCTTGCTCATTGTGAATAAAGATGGAAGAGAAATCCTTATGCCTTCCATCTCTGACATTATCTTCTCTGAACACTCATCTTAGGTTTTGATCATCTACTGACCTTGAAAAGTTCCCATCAAGCTTTGTTCACCTGATATACTTGAAGAATGACTTTGTGTTATTTTTTAATTCATTCTTCTAGTATTTCCTCAATGCTTCTTTTTTATACTGACTTACAGTGTTTTCAAATTTAACCTGTCGGGTTTTGAGAACTTTTATGATTATTTTATTTGAATTTATTAAATTTCCTACACCTTCTATTTAGCAAGAATGTTTTCCTCAACATATTTTTTTAGACTTCATCCTGAAGTACTATAAATTGTTTCTGAACCTCCACTACAATATCTTTTGAAAGCTCCTGAAATTTGAAAATGTTTTACCCTTTCCTACACCTTCTTTATCATCTTCTTTGTGAGCTTAATAACTTTCCTTTAATTCACACTTTTTTCTTCAAAATTAAACATAACAGGCATAAAAGTTTCTGGCTTTTGGTAATCCTGGAAAAGCCTTGATTCTAAGTGGATTGTGGTCACTGATATGGATCAGATTTGGACAGTAATATTATAAAACTGTGGCACTGACCAAGATCAGGTCCAAATCGACATCCACAGACAGAAACATGTATTTGCCTTTTTGAGTGCCTATCTGCTCCATTCCTGAACTGCCTAAAAAATCAGGCTAATTTTCCTTTCCTTGTTTGGAGTTAGTCATTTTCCCATTATGGTCATCAACATCTGTGTTTTCTTTTTCTATGGCACAGATTATTTCATTCAGATTTGATATGCCATAATTTCTGTTGGAATTCTCATTGGCTAACTCATAAAATGGTGCTAGTATTACCTTTTTCCTAATCAGCTGTCAGGATTTTTACCCCAACATTCCCCTAAATAGGGGTTTTCTGTCTCTCAGAGTCCTGTACCAGGGTTGAAAGATGAGACGGATCCTGCAGCTCGGTCTTCAGAGATGTTTATTCTATTTCTTATCTCATGGTCTTACAGGAGTGTCAGCGTACTAGAGGAACAGCAGCTACAGGAGCATGGACACAGGGTTCAAGGTCATCTTAAAGATTTCTAATCCAATTAACTCTAAAAATGTACTATATTTATGGTTTTGTGCCATTTACTATCAACGATTCTAAACACGCAATTTCTACCTCGAATTCCTTCTACCAATGTCTTTGTGCCACCGTCACAGCAGAAGATGGAGTAGACGAAGAAGAAGAAGATGAGACACTGCCCAAAATTCTCCATCATTCTCGGACCTACTTCCATACTAAAAACCCAAAACTACAATTTTTCACCCTGTGACAAACTAAACTAACTCTATTTTAAATCTGTTATTTCTTAACTCATCTCTAAGTGTTGGAAGTTTTTCCCATGGACTAAGGTCAAAGACAATGCTTAGCTGGGGTCTCAGCCACGGTCTTGGATCCCCCAGGGCAGTTTGAGGTGTTTTCCACGTGCCCTGGACTCCAACAATCAGCAAATGAATTTCAATGTTGTTGACATATGGAATATCCTTCAGTTTATTTTTATACATAAAAATATTCTTTCAACAACCAGAAGAAGCTCTTGGCCAGCAAATATTTTGCATCCAGTGTCCTACAGATATAGTGTCCTATGTATTTTTTTCAACAGTTTTTATTGTTATTAGTACGAAATCATTAACTGCAAACTAGGCATCAGAAAATGCATCTCTGTTACTTACTGGTAGAATGTTCAGGTGTTGCTAAAAGCCATTCACTTTTGAATGTGGTTGATATAGTTTGCTTGCATTTCAAACCTATGTATGTATAAGCTTGATGACCAAATCAAAAATGTTTCTGTCTTTTGGCAGGTGTCACCACTTTCCAGAGGAGAACACTGAAACCACAATTTCTCGTCTTTCAAGAGACTTTCCTTTAAATGCTTCTTACAAGACGTTGAGTGTGTTAGCCTGAAGACAAGGTTGTTCTATTCTCTGGATGTTTCTTTATGACTTTCTGCATCCCCCTTGCTTCTTTCTCAGTAACATCGATATTGTTCTAAATAGTGGTCTGTTCAAATACATCTTTTGGGACATTGCTGATCTCCCGCTATTATTTCTTGAGTTCTTCTGAGTAAGACATCCTGGTCTCAAGAGTTAGTTTGTTGTATCAGAAGATATAACCTATTTTCCTGGATTCACCTCATTTTGCTGCAGGGAGAATACAATACAGTACAAAAATTTGTAAGCATTTCAACTAACACAAGACACCTACCAATAAAATTACCTGCATTTATATATTTATTTAACATCTTTCTACTTTCTTGAGTCATTTTTCCACAGGGAACCTGTATGCTGCTCTGTAAAACCCAGAAACTCTTCAGCATGAACTGACACCTTATTGCCTTGTTTTTGACTGGATTCTTCCTAACCCATCACACAGATACACATTTATTTCTTTCCTTTTGTCAAGTGGCGCAAAGCAAGGCTGCTGCAAGGGAGGTAATTGGATGGGAGCTGAGGATGACCCAGCACAGGTATTGCCTTCACTGACCAGGGTGAAGTCCCAGAGCCCCTGAGTAAAGGGATGAAGTGAGGCTGGGGGTGGCTGGTCAGTAGAGTGGGATAGAGATGGGTCCAGAGTTGAGGCCAGAGACAGGTCATAATGCAGGTCCAAAGGGCCCATCCAGGAGACAGGCTCCCCATGGCACTGGGGATTGGGCTGGGCACAGGCACCCCTGCAAAATTGCTGGTACCAGTCTGGAAATCAATTGATCCTAACACCCATCGGTGGAGAGGAGAAAAAAAATCAGTCTCCACTGAGAGGAGAGAACACCCGTTTTAAAAACAGAGCTATCTGAAAATACAGTACACTAAAACTCCTCTGCAATTTAAGATGATAACTCCCTTTCAATAGGACCAATCTTCATGAATAAAAGAACTATACAACTGTAAACTGTTATTATTATTATCTTCAAAACCAGCAGCTTTATACTTCAGCTATGCTGATTGTTTTCATCCTGTTTATAACAAGCAGAGTTTGCATTAATTCATGAGAAAAGGTGCCATCTAACTCATGGCCTTAAGTGTAGCTCAGATTCTAACCTCATGTTGTCTATGTATAATTTCTAAAAATTACAGTAAAAAACATTCTCTACCTTCTTCCAGCCAGGGGAAAAAAAAATGAAGAAGAAAGAAAGCTGAATTATTAAAGGAGGAACTTTTTGTTTTGGGATTTTTATTTTGTCTGATAACAAAGAAGCTATTACACAATAAACATTACATGTTAAGGAAGACCCCATATATTAGTCCATGTAATAGTATGACAGATTTTAACTTCACAGTAATTTAGATTTGAGCTCCATCTCGGATAAAACAAAATTTTTATTTGAAAAAGCATGGGGAGAAATGTCCTTTACTACCTGCCAGGTGCCCACTAAGACTCTTCATCATTCCCTCGTCTCATCAAGACACTTTGAAAAAATGTGATGAAAAGCAACAGGGATATCACTTACCAATTGTTGTCACGGGCGAAATCATCTTTACCTTGGGAAATTGATCTAATTTATTGGCAATTAATTTTAACAGAATAGGATAGTGACAAATAAAACAAAGCTAAAACAACCTCCCTTCTAGCCTTTCCCTCTTCCCATGCTCCACTTCACACCTAACACTTCTATCTTCTTCCCTAAGGAGCCTGCTCTGGCACCACCTCTCCACGGGTTGCAGTCTGTTTCAGGATGTATCCATGTGCTCCAGTATGGAGTCCTACACAGGCTGCAGTTGGATGGATATCTGCTCTATCACAGTCCTCACAGCCTGCTGAGGGACAATTTATGTTACCATGATCTTCTCCAAGGGCTGCAGAAGAATCTTTGCTTTTTCTACAGGAAGCATTTCCCCCTGCTGCCTTCAGCAGCCTTGGTGTCTGGAGGGGCCGTTTCTCTCACATTTACACATTCAACTTTCTCACAGCTGCTGCAGAGTTTTTACCCTTTATTGAATGTGTTATTGCAGGGGCACCATCAGTATTGCTGATCTGTTTTGGAGCCAGGTGGAAGTGGCTGTGTCTGACGAGGGGACGGCTCCTGATCTCTTCTCACAAATCTCTCCTGCTAGCAAAACCTTGCCATGTAAACCCAATGAAATATCTTAATCACAGCGTTTAATGAATGCATTTTAAAATCTGCTGGTTTTGTCTACAGCATTACATATTTAATTTTGTCTGTCCATACTGTGTTTTGACTATAACATAATATTCTATGTAAAATAACTACAATGTATATACTGGCTATGGGTATAAGATTTATATTGTTATATTTTATATTGTTTGCCTATAATGCTGGTTTCTTTAAGACAAACTTTCAATCTACAGTTGGACTAAACTATTAAACTACAGTGAAATTATGCAATATCATCTGAGAAAATAAGAAAAAGAGAGAGGACTGACAGAGGAAGGGAATTCATAAGCGTACATAAATTTCCCTGATTTGCAAACATCCTTTACTCTCTTTTTACAGAATATCCTCCATATCCTTTTGAAGGTAGGAGGAACAAGGAATCTGGTACAAACTTACTCTTCCTTGGAAAGGAATAGCTAACAAATCAGGAGAAAAAGTATGAGTCATAATCAGATTTTTTTTGTAAAATAAAGAAATTAAAACATTGATTGGCAGCCCATCCTCTAAGAACTATTTTCAGGAAATTATATGGTTGCTCTCTAACTGTTCAGCAGCAGTCCTATGATTTGTAAAATATGACGGTCATTTTCAACTATTTTCAAACTGAAATTACTTAAAAATGACAATCTTTGGGTTTTTTCCTGTTTTGTTCTAAGAAACATTTCTAAAATATCATCTTTAAATATGAATTTTCTTTCTTGAATATAGCCATTTGAAGAGGGTGAGAAGGCTTAGGCCATTTTCTTTTAAAAATGTCAGTCACCTGCCTCTTTCTGTAAGATAAAAGGAAAGTATGGATAAAAGGAATTATATTACTCTAATAAATACTAATTTCAACCTGTGCATACCATCTGTGACAGGGAATAATATGGCAGTTTAATTTCTCATGCTGTAATGAGCTGTTAAAAGTGGAACAAAGCTAGTTATCATCATATTTTTCAATTTGGCCAGCTGCCAGTGTTTATGACACCTAGTAATTCAATCATTTAATAACTTGAGGTTTCAAACTGCTTAAAACCTATCCAATTTAGTGTGGGTTTTAGATGACTGAGTCCAAATAGTGATTTGGTCTGTCTTCTTTTCAAAACCTCACAGTATTCCTCTACTTTCATTGAACATTTTCTTATTTAGCCAGAAAGCTCCTTGAATATCTAACTGTCGTCACATGTGACCATTCTGGAGAGACAGATGCTAGATGTGGTTAGGGCTACAGTCAAGCTTGTGACTACTTTGTGGACAACAGATTAATAGAAGTGAATTTGAGATGCTGGATTTTTTCTTATCTTGAGGAAGTTTGAACCCACATCTTCTGCACACTGGTAGGGTGCCTGTGCTGGTTTTGGCTGACGTAGAGTTATTTGCTTTACAATGGCTGTATGGGACTGCTTTTTGGCTATGTGCTGAACACAGGGTTGATAATATTAAGATGTTTTATTGATTGCTGAACATGGCTAATACAATGCCAAGGCCTTTTCTTCTTTTCACAATAGTACGCTATTGAAGAATTTAGGGATCCATGGGAGGTTGGGAGGAGATACAGCCAGGACAGGTGACCCAGACTGACCCAGGAGTACTCCAGACTACACAACAACATGCTCAATATATAAAGCTGGTGGGAAAAGGAGAAGGGAGGGTGTTTGTCTTCCCCAAGACATTGCATGTCTTGGGGTCTTGCTGCCCTGGAGACGGCTTACCATCTGCCTGCCCATGGGAAGCAGTGAAATAATTCTTTGTTTTGCTTTGCTTGTGAGGCTACTAAACTCTCCTTATCTCAGCTGATGAATTTTCTAGCTTTTACCCTTCTGATTCCCCTATCCTGTTGCTGGTGGAGGGAGCAAGCGGCTGCGTGTCTCTGCTTGGCTGTTGGCTGGGGTTATGATGCCTATTTCAGGCTTACCTAGAAACATAGACCCGACAAAGTAAAAAGGATAAAAGTGGACATATTTAATGAAGGGTCTTCAGGTATATTAAGGTCAGATAAAGCCTCCCCAAGAGGCTACACCCAGAATGGACAATGGTCATGCATTTTTCAGACAGATACAAGTTTAGTTTATTTGCATATCAGGAGTTAATTCTCCAATTAAAACTTCAGGTAATGAAGTCATACTCCCCCATTTTGCCCTTCCCCAATTCATTTTTGTTTATGCTTTTCAGGGCCTAAAACTGTATGGTGTTCTTGAGTTTCAGGCCTGGAAGAATTCTTTTGTCTGGCCAGGATGTGTACACAGTAGCTGTCACTTTACATGGAGTTTAGAGTTATGCACTAATGCAGTACAGGTTTTGAAAAATATAAAGGCTAAAATATTAAGGCATCAATTAAACTATGAAAATTACTTTTAGCTACCAGGCCATGAAAAAAGTCTTGTGGTTTGGTGGGTTTTTTTGGTAGGTTGTGTTTTTTAATGCTTTGTTCTTTTGTTTGGGTTTATTTATTTCATTATCTACTAATAGTGTTCTCTGATGCAGCCTCATCATTACAAGATGCACGAAACCTGATGATAGACTCTTTGTCAAGCAGCATCACAGGTCAAACCATGGGATGCCCAGATTAGCAACAGGAGTTACCATATGCTGAGAGGCATGTGAAGCTTATGATGTACCTTGGAGGGGAGTGTCTGAGGAGGTTTCTGAACTGGATTATGTGTGTGGGGAGACCAGGCAGCAGCAGGGGTGACAATCTGCTGAAGAACACCAAAGAGGCTGAGAGTCTGTGGCCTCACCAACCAGATTGCTGGATCCCAGAGTCTTTCCCCCAGTCATAATCTCCCCACAAGAAACTCTAATAATGGTGAGCACACAATAGAATGTCATGTCTTCTGTGCCTCCCGTGGTACCAGCACCCAGGGCATCTTCCTAAACAAAGCTTCCAAGAGAAGCAGATATCCAAATTTCTGGCTTCAGGCTGTGCCTGAGGTTTCCACTAATGTCTGGGAGCTGCAGAAAGAATGACTGAGAGATGTGCCCAGATAGAAGAAGAAAGTGAAACAGGTTGAGGAATATCCAGAATTTTGAGATGATGATTGACTGGAGGAACCACATTTCGCTGTCTCTGGACATCTACCTTGCCTTGCCAGCTGCACTTACAAACCAGATAAGAGGTTCTGGAGTTGGAGATATTGTTTTGGAAATCTGGAGGGGTCCCATTCAAATGGAAGCCAGCAAATAGTTTTTCCAGTTTTCAAGGACAAGAAGGAAGATCCTGGTAATTGTAAGATTTTCAGATGTACTTCTGTGCTTGGTAAAATTATGGGTAGAATTATTCTGGGAGTTATTGAAAAGCACTGGAAAACAGTACAGCCATTGATCAAAGACAACACAGGTTCATGAAGCAAAAATCATGCCTTATTAGCTTACTATTCTTTTATGAAAAAATTATCCTTCTAGTGAATGAAGGGAAGACAGTGGATGTGGATGTGTTTGGTTTCTTTTTTTACTCTCACGTCCAGTGAGAGAATGTGAGGGAATGGCTTATGACTCTGTCTGGGACCACCACTGAGAGGGTGGTCAAGTGCTAGAACAAGCCTCCCAGGAAAGTGGTCTTGGTGTTAGTGTAGGATGAATCACATAATCACAGAAAGATTATGTCGGTGCTTTTATTGAGAGAGCTCTGAAAATCAGGGGCACACACCCAAATCTGATTCTGGTATAACATTGAAAAAGTACAAGTTTTATACCTTTCCATTATACAGTTACTTATTAATTATTAAGCCCCCATTGTTTTAGAGCATGCAAGCGTGGAAGCTCTGGTATACCCTTATTCAATTAAAATCATCGTTCTACCCCCCTTAATAATCATCCAGTTCTGTCATATGATTATGCAGGTGCAATTTCACATGATTTGATAGAAGCTAGAAACTTAGCATTTTGTTCCCTCCCAGACCTAACTGACCTAGCTCTGAATTTATTGTGCATGCTCCCTTGATTTCAGAATAATTTTAACCCTATGCTAACAATAGCCCCAAGCCTCTTGGTGCTCAAGAAGAAATTTAATAATGCTCTTAACTCTTAGAATCATGGAATGGTTTGTGTTGGTAGAGACCTTAAAGATCATCTAGGTCCAACATCCAACCCACACCCATCCACCTCATAGGCTGCTCTTAAGTCTCCCTGGAACCTTCTCTTCTCCAGGCTGAACAGTCCTAACTCTCTCATATTTTCATAGGAGAGGTTCTGTCATCTCCTGTAATCATCTTTTTGGTCCTTCTCAGGACACACAGTTTAACTTTTATGTTGTCCTATGTGGGGTGAAGAGTTTGGTCCAATGATCTTCATAGGACCCCTCCAGCTCAGGATATTCTGTGATCCAAAAGCTTAATTTACTATTTGGTAAACTGACTATTTCAAGTGGAACTCCTACACTTGATCAAACAAAGGTATAGGAGCCAAGGAGATTAGTGGAATATCTTTTCCTGCAATTGCAAACAAAACTATGAAGTTATCTTGCATAATTCTTGCCATTGTTAAAGTTAGAAAAACTAGGAGTCAAACTGACATCTGCTTCCATCCATTGTAAAAAATACTTTTCCAGAAAATCTGTACCTTTTAACATACAAGCCGGGATATTCCCATAACTTATTTTTGCCTTCTGAAAAATGAAACAGAAGTTATAAACAAAAGAATTATTGGACATGTTAAACCTTTCAAAATAAAGTATTTTGTAATATATTGTATATTGATTAAACTTCATTATCACTTTATCATATATCATGACCACTTCTGATAATATAGGGTATAGCAAAGATTTAAATGTCATGAAGGTAAGAACAACTCAAACACTGAAGAAATTTTATCTTTCACAATGCCCCAAAGATAATGATAACAAAATGACATGAACCAAAGTATTAAGGAAATAAAGATCCACAGGAATAGTCAACGTGGCTTCACAGAGGGTAAAACATGACCACATTCTACAATGACTGGCATGGTTGATGAGGCAGAAACTGTTGTTATTGTCCATCTGGACTTTGACTCCATCTCTTGTAAAATTCTCAGGGACAAACTGTTGTACGGACCAGATCAGCAGGTAGGTTGTAAATTGACTGGAAGCTGGAACAAGAGGGTGGTGATCACTAGAACAATGTCTAGTTGAAAGGCCACTAAGCAGGTGCGTATCCCTGGGTTGAACACTGGCTCCAGTGCTGTTTAAAAGCTCCATTATTGACATGCATAGTGGGGAAGAGCATATCATCAGAAAATTGCAACTGATGATGGGGGACCTGCTCTAGGTAAACCTACTGGAGCATGGAGTCAGACAAGATGACTTCCAGAGGTCCCTTCCAACCTCAGCAACTCTGTGACTCTCTGACGACCCTTATCTTTAAGTTATTTCTTGCCACATCTGTGGTGCCATTGTCACATACAAAACACAAAAAAACTGTGTATGGTGTGAAGAATTGGTTAGGTTTTAGCAAATTTTTTTTTCATTTCTCTGCATTATCTCCATTATAGAATTTTTTTTATTCATTTCCTTCCCCTTTCTTTTCATAGTTTTCTGTCTCATATTCAATATTCTCATGAATTTCCTCTTATTTTCCTCTCAAAACTGTTCTCTGATTTTCATATTTCATTCTCCTCTACATCTACACTGTTGCAAAGGATTGTCTGAATCTTATCCAACAGTCCTCTCTTCTGGGCTTTCTTGTTTCTGCTGTCCAAAACTTTTTATCACATGTATGATAAATATTCATGACTTTACATCATAACATAATAAAAACTGTAACTTAATTGACTTCATACAATAAATTAACAAAATAAAGGCATTGGAGGCTTTTGGTAAGATTAAGTGAAATCAGTAAGACACAGATGCAGGCTTTCTGAAGTAATGATTTTTTGCTTTCACAGGGATATAAAATAAACAGGAAAGTACTGTATTAGGATATTAATTAGTACCAAGGTTCATCCACTCTTTCGAGATGTAAGTCTGAATCATCCCAGATTACAGGATGCCTGCTATCCAAGTATTCTAACCATAGCATAACCATTCAGATGTGGACTGTCATGATATGTTTTCCTTTAACTGTCATCATGCGTAGGTAGCTGAATTTAGCTTTTAAGTTCTCAATGATAAGTGTCTCCACTAGCTCTTTTGGAAATGGAGTTAAGAATACTTTACTCCATATGTGATGTTTAAGAATAAAAACACTAAAGATAATGAACTACTCCAATGTTTTGTAAAGCATATTGACTAGGCAGCCTAGAAATGTCTAAACCTCTACAGTGTTAGGTAGGTATTGGTCACAATACTTTATGCTGACTAGAAAGGCTGGCAGTAAAGTCCAAGACAAAGTACTAACATAGTAGCAGAAACCTATGATCAACAACTGAATCTGTTGAGGCTTTCAAGAGTTCAGTGTGTTCTAAACACATAGATGGTCTAGCCTATCATAAAATTTTGCTCATCCAATTATAAAGGGTGACTTTCTCTGAAAAAAAAAAAAGGTATTGAGATCATTAACAATTAGTAGACATATAAAATAATAGAATGCAAAATAAAATATGTGGCAAATGATATGCCATATCTTTTCACATACTAAATAAATGGAGGAAACCTACTTCTTTGGTCATATTCTCCAAGAAAGATTTATGATGAAGAGACTATAAAAATGTATTATTGGTAGTCAAAGAATAGAGAAAAAGAACTTGTCTATATTTACTTGCTTGTTTACTTGCTTGTATATCAAGAGATTTGATGTCTCCAGAAAACTTCCTAGACTGGTGCAGCCCTCAGACTACCACCCATGACAGATCTTCCACACAGGGAGTGACTGATGAAGTTGCAACACCTAATCTGGGGGCAATCAAAAAGGAATTTCAGGCCTTGGGGTGGTTGATAAGTGATTCTAGGGCACAAACTTTATTCTCTTCTGTACTTCCACTTGAAGGCAGAAATATTAGAAGAAACACATGGGCTGAGGCTATTAATGCATGGCTCCATGGCCAGTGTCACTGCCAAAGTTTTTCATTTTTTGACAATAGAATGATCTGTGCAGCACCAGGTGTCCTGTCATCAGACAGGACTCACCTTTCTCCACAAGGGGGGAAAGTCTTTGCTCAGGAACCAGCAGAGATCATTGGCAGAGCTTTAAACTAGATATGGCAGGAGAGTGGGGACAAAATCAGGTTTGTCCCTGGCAAGCTGTGGGATGATGCGCAAAGAGGGATGGGATGTTATTGAGGGCCTTCTGCCAGTGGCTCTAAAGAGTGCTGGCCATACTAGAGCATCCTTGCAGTCTCGCAGAGATGAGCCAGGGACCCATCAGGTGACAGAAACCAACAGGAAAACACCAGTGAAGTATTTCAAAGGAATAAAGAGGGGTTCCTCTAGGAAGGCAATGAGGCCAATGGCCCAGCTGAGGTGCTTTTACACCAATGCATGCAGCATGAGCTGCAAACACAAGGAGTTGGAAGCCACCTTGCTGCTAGAAAGTTATGCCCTTGATGCCCTTGCTGAAACTTGGTGGAATGAATCCCATGACTGAACTGTGACTATCAATGGGTGTTCATAAGGAGCAGATGAAGAAGGAGAGATGAAGGGGATGACACCAAGATGATTAGAGGGATTTGGTGATGCCTTAAGTTTTAGCTTTCATGTTTTTCAGATTCTGTGCTGCTGTCCTGGTTTAGGGCAAATTTGGGAGAAAACCTCCAAATGGTGTTCCTCTGGAAAAGCAAACCCAGATGGCCCCTCCCCCACGACTGGTCTGGAGAAGAACTTCCTTGGAGAAAAGTTATTTAACAAAAAAAAAATGCCCACAAGCACACAGGATGAACAATATGAAACAATAAAACCTTTCATTCTCAAGTGAGATGGCGAACTGAAAAAAGTCCTTGCCGTGGGTGCAGCTCGTCTCTCTCAGTCTCTTATCAATTCCTCCAGCGCTGGAGAAAAAAAAATGTTGTCCTGGGCTCCGGAGGGCACAGGTGTGATCTCTTAGTTCTCCTCTGGGTTTTCAGTCTGGAGCAGGTTTAAACAGTCCCAAAAAAAGGGAAAAGAAATACAGCCCAGGGGAACTTCTCTGCCCTAGCTAGCTAAAACTAACTAAAAAGCACAGGAGATCTCTGTCCCACAGCAGTCTGTCTGAGCCTCAGCTGAACAAAGCCATCCAGGAGAAGAATGCAGAGGAGTAAAATAGTTTTTCAAAACAAACTGTGTGCTTCTCTTTCCATGTTTTGCTCTGAGGATCAGTCTTAAAGGTACAGAACACAGTCTACAGAACAGACGATTGGGGATACAAGAATCATGAAGTCACTCTAGGACAGCTGCCTAGAGGTATATTTCTGAGTCTCATATTATGTGCTAGTAAGCTCTCTTCACAGGGTAGGTAGACAAAACAAATCCTTTTCCAGATGGAGACCAAGGACAACTTTCAGGCCCAAAAGCATAAAAATGGTGGACTGAAGGGAGGAACAAGAAGGATAAGATCTCACAACCTGAAACTGTAATCGGACAATTAAACCCCAATATGCAAATAGACCAGAACTTATAAAAGTGTGAGACCTCATGACTGGTCATCCGTTTTGTGACCATTTTAAATCCACCTTTGGTGTAGCCCTGGTCAGGCTCTTGTCTTGGGTTTTGTAACCAAAAAATGTGAGTTCTGTTCCATCTATTGGGGAGATGTAACTCCAGGGAAGAGGGGGCAGATGCCTTCTGATAGTAGGCCAGCTGTTAAAACCTGGTGAGGCTTTGTTTCTTATCTTTTTCACCACCTGTCCACCCTTCAGGGGGATATCTTCTGCTAATGGGCCATTAAGGCTCACCAATGACATGACACATTGCATCATCCCATTGTGAGATGCTCCACCCCGTGGGGGGAGCCTACCGTTCCTACCTAGACAAAAACTGAGACATTGGAGCACCAGGTAGCCAGTCTTCACTGGATCCCAGAGGAGGCTGCTTTTCTGATGGACTCACAGAGGAAGACCAGGCACTATCTCGCCACCACTGGACTTTCTAGGATCACCTCTACTCCACAGAACCACATCTGTTACTCCAGAAGGATTTATTTGGGCTGCTTCCAACACCCTAACTAACAGGGTGTAATATTATATCCCTAACTCTGTCAGGATTTTTCTAGGACTTTTTGTTTGTTTGCTTGCTTGTTGTTTTGGTTTTTTTTTTGTATTACTACATTTGTGTTGTTTTGTTTTGTTTTTTTTTGTTAACATTCCTAGTAAAGAACTGCTATTCCTATTCCCAAATCTTTGCCTGAAAAACTCTTAATTGCAAAATTACAACAATTTGGAGGGAAGGGGTTTTACATTCTCCAGTTCCAGGGATGCTTTAGCTTTCCCTCTCAGACACCTGTCCAAAACCAGGACAGCTCTTGTCCTGCCCAAGGTCTACCCTAAAGGCCTTTCAATAAATACCTACTTTATTCTCTAGTTCTGTCCAGTCTCTGTTTCATGTTAGCCTTCCCAAGGTATCAGTAACATCTTAGCTGTAAGGGAAGTCTGAGACAATTGGGGTTGTTCACCCTGGAAATGAGTAGACTTCAAGGTGCCTTAATTGCAGCCTTCCTATAGCTGAAAGGAGTCTACAAGAAAGAAGGAGAGAGACTTTTTGAAAGGGTATGTAGTGCCAGGAAAAGCAAGAAAGGCTTTGAATTGAAAGACAATAGTTTTGAATTAGATATTAGGAAGAAATTCTTCACTGTGAAGTTGTTGACAGGGGACAAATTGCTCAGAGAAGTCATGGATACCCTGTCCCTGGAAGTGTTTAAAGCCATGTTAGATGGGGTTTTGAGCAGCTTGGTCTAATGAAAAGTGTCCCTTCTCATGGAAGTGGATGGTTGGAACAAGATTATCTTTAAGGTCTCTTCCAACTGAAAACATTCTACAATTCTATGATTTCTAACGAATCTACTTAGTCAAAGAAAGTCATTAGCTATTCTTAACTTACATGCACAGTTACTTCCACAGTTTCCAGTAGTAAAATGAGGAATGATGAAAATAATAATCAAGAAAGGCAAGATAGTGATCAAAAAAAAAGAAAATGAAGAAAAAACTGGAAGTACAGCTAATTAATTTTAAAGCAAAGCACTAGTTATTGTAGTTCAGATTCATCCTTCCCATTACAGAAGTGTCAAGGCTCTTTATGTAATCAATAAAAAGAGAGAAGCATCTCCAGAAAACAATTTGGATCTTATATGGCATGTCCCTCTGGAGATTTTTTATTTCTTTCTTCTGACTATAAAGTGAGCCTGGAGTGCTATTAATTTGTCACGCTTCTAAAGTTAAAGATGTAAATCTTTGGATTTATGTGGAAAAAATATCTTCATTTAGGTGATTCTTAGACTCTTACAATACACAAAAATATTAAATGAGAAGATTTGAATAAATGCAAATTTAGCTACTTCATTACTTGAAAAATAGGTAATATCTACTTTTAATAAACATTTCAGTAGTTTTCATTATATAAGAAATATATACAATACCTCTTATGTAATAAATATATAAGAAATGTATGTAATACTTCTTATATAATAAATATATAAGAATATAATATAAGATAATATTCTTCCAACCAGCTCATATTTGTGCTTCAGAAGCACTGTTTTTATTCTGGTAAAGGAAAAACTCAGCTCAGGATTAAGACTTCGGTACCCATTTCCATAAAATACAAATCAACCTTGTTTAAGGAAATTAATTGCTTCAATCATAAAATTAAAGTCATATATGCATTTTGGTGGTTATTTCACCTAGGTGGAGCTTCATGTCACCCAACTTGGTTATATGTAGATTAGAATTAGTGACCAGTTTTCTAGTGGTGCCCTTAATCGTTTATTTCACCAGGAAACACAAGCATTTACACTAATAATGGAAAAGGGGGGCATAAACTGTTGTAAGAATCAGTAGAATCATTTTAATTTGAATCAGAAATGTACTTTTTAAGTCTTCTAAATTTACCCACATACCTTCCTTACATGTCACAGAAACATTTATGAGTGGACAAACTTTAGTGCTTTCAAATACAACTAGGCAAAAAGAAGTACTTCTGACGTCATCTGGCCTGTAGTAAGCATACAGTATACAGGACTAGACAAGAGCCTTCTCAAAGAAATTACCCTCCTATTTTGGACAGTAATAATATCTTGGCCACAGCACGACCTGTTTCACTTTACACTACTAGTTCTGTTTTGATGGGTTAACCTTGTGCTCAGGAGCCTAGCAAGCTACAAGCAAAACCTCACCCACAGATGTCCCAAAGGCCTGGCTCATACATTCTTCTAGGTTACAGCTTTGTTCTCACAGAACACTGAAACAAAATATATCCATGTCTGTTGAAACTAAGGCTTATATTCATCTAATGAACAATACTGCAGCTTATACAGGTATACAGTATAATAATAATAACAATAATAATAAAATAATAACAATAATAACAGTTGCTGTCACTGTTGTTGTTTTCTGTCTGAGTTGGATAACTGCTCAACAGTAAGTTGTATATGTGAGGTCTATTCACTCTGAATCATACACAAGAAGTGTTACACATATCTGTTGCAAAAAGCTGGGGAAGAGATCCAGGTGATGATGAAATGCCTGATGTATTTTGCATTACTTAAACTGGAAGTTTGTGCATATAATGGAAATACAAAAAAATTAATTTTAACTGCAGGACACACGCAGCAATTCTGACAGCAGCATAGCTCTGCAGAGCAGGCAAAGAATAAGGACACCCCCACCCAGACTAGGACACCCCACCCAGACTAGATGTGAGAATCAGCAGAGCATTAGCATCTAAGGTAACAATATACATGTATCTGGTTTAGGTGGAAAGGTTTTGGCAGCAGCTGGACTGCAACAGGGGTGTCTTCAGTGAGAAGTCATCAGAACCTTTCTGCATGTCTGTAAGAGACGGTTCCAGATGGTTCCAGATGGCTCCAAGATGGATTCTCTGCAGGCCAAAGTCAAGCCCTTCAGTGATGTTGGTAGAACCTCCATGATAACATATGTAAAGAGGGTTACAGATGCTGCACATCAGCAGTTAAGTATCAACATGTCAGGACATTACCTGTTGGGAAGGATGAAAGTTTGACAGGAAATTTTCACAGACATGTAGGTTTAATAGAAGGCTCTCTGAATGTGGAACCTGAAAGCAGAGTAGAGGTGGAAGCAAGTTTTGAGTTAGAGGAATAAATAATGTTTAAGTTAGGGATTGCTGAGTTAGTTCTAACTGGGAAAAGGTTAAGATGAGTTGGAAGGAGGCCTTATGGCTAAGAACAAAGGATAAGTTGTCTATGAACAAAAACATGTTTTTTACCAAAGTAAAGAGAAATCCCAGGAAAACCATAAGCAAACAAAAACATGTTTTTACCAAGTAGAAAAAAAGGTCTAAGTAATTTCCACTGCAAAATAACTTTAAGCTTAAAATGTAGCATGCTAACTTGATGTAATTGGATAGTCCTAACCATGATGTGGTAAAGTTAGTAGTTGTGATAGGCTATAGGTAAATGTAAAGGTATTGATTGGTTATTATGTATTAAGATGCTCAGTAAAGAAAGTATATAATGCATTGTAACCAGAATGAAAGTGGCTTCAGGCTTCAGGTTTTGCCTATAAGCTGATGCTGACAGCTATAGGCATTGGCTTTGTTACTCATGAAATAAACAGCACCTTTAAAAGAGCTGCCTGGAGTCCCGCACCTCTTGTTACAGCTCCTGTAACTACCCAGTTTTTTCTCTCCTCCTTACAAAGCTTCTGACATAAGGGCAGGAGTGAAGTATATAACAAACCATGAGACCACAACGTAGAAATTCCCCTGAAATGGATAGTTTCCAAGACACGGGATTTTTTCCTAAGAAAAGCAGCATAGGCACAGCCTCAAAAGTCGTACCTTTCTGTTAAATTTCACAGCTACTAATGTAAGAATAAATTGCTAGGAGAAAGCAGAAAGCCAGCCAGAAATACAACAAAAAGAATATGACTAAGTTAGTCTAATTTTCAATGGAAAGAAGAATAAAAGCAGTATTCAGGCAAGAAATTAGACAGAAAACTTCTATTTCTATGCAAATTCCACTAGGTACATAAAAAGCAGTATTTCTTCCTTATTAAGTACATTAAGACATGACTGTGATGTTAAACGTTCTAAGAATTCTGTCCAGTTGAATTTGGGAGAATTATTTTATTATTATTGTTATTTTTAATTAATAATTTAGCTTGAAAAGGATCTCAAAGATCATGAATCCAACTGTAAACCTGACACTGTGATGAAATCATCATGAACCCATGTCTCTAGAGTGCCACATCTAAACACCCTTTAAATACCTCAAGGGATGGTGACTCTGCCACTTCCCTGTGCAGCCTGTTCAGTGCTTGAAGGCTCTTTTTATGAAGAATTTTTTCTCATATCTAACCTAAACTTCCCCTGTTGCAAATCGAGGCTGTTTGATCTTGTCTCATCACATGTTACCGGGGGGAAGAGGAGGAGCCCCACCTTGCTACAGTTTCCTTTCATGTAGTTGCAGAGTGATAAAATGTACCTCGTTTCCCTTTTTCCGGACTAAACAACCCCGGATATGTCAACTCCTCCTCATAAGATTTGATCTGTCGCTATTTTCAGTGAAGATGCAACCATACATCAACACAATTCACCATTGTGATTCTCCATCAAATTCTTGATGAATCATTCACAATTGATGCATTTACTACATCATTAAGTTTTGGGTTTTTTTGGTTTTTTTTTTCTGGATGATGGTCGAAGTTGTCAGCATGACTTGTTCTGGATAATTTGTCATCTTGTGATGTAAAGGATGATAAATTAGAGCATGTGCACACACTAATTTTTCTTGGACATTCTGTATGTTCCCAACTCTGATCTCCATTTACATGTTTAACAAATGCTTTAAAATCTTTCTTTGGTTTAAATTTGGCAATGCAAACTGTACAGCTTTTATATGCTTACTACTACTACTAATAAGGGAATGCCTCATACTTTCTAGTTTTAGTCCCAGTATAGTGGTTGGGAGCATAAAGGGCTGGCATGCAATTATTTGTTACTAATGGCTACTTACCCACCTGGGAACTTGTAAATAGCCATTTTATAATTACAAGTATGTTTTATACCTTAAAACTACACCTGCCAATGACTCAGCCCAATTGAAGTACATGGGTCACATTCATTCTTCATGTTCATTATGAATTAGAAGTAAAATTAGTGTACATTTAAGCCTAGACAGCAGATGGCATTCAATGGTACAAGCGTGCTGCACCATATGTCTGCAAAATCCTTTCAGAAAGTACTTGACAGTTCTCAACATTAAACAATAAAATTAGATTGCAAAAATAATTTATAGTTTGGATATCATTTAACTAAAAATATTTTAATTAGGCCACTGAAATTTAGTCCCACTCACATTTGGTGTGATGAGAATTGAATTGTCAAAATGTTTGCAAAGATAAAACCTTTTTTTTTTTTACATTTAAAAGGTCATATTTTTATTTCCTTGATTTTATTTAAAATTTAAACATTTGCGTTGAGAAAAAATAAACTATTGGTACTAGCAAAAAATTCATAAATTTTTTTAGCTGTCATATTTGCATGTTAATTCTGCCTAAATGTAGAGGTAGGTCTTGTTACATATAGTGCTTTCTTGTCCATAACCTATGGCATTCACTATCTTATCTCAGAACATCATGGCAAGTGTTAGTATTGCAATTTTCTTTAAGTGGCAATTTAAATTCCTTGAAAACAGATGGGTCTGAACCATTTTGCTACACTTACATTAAATCCTATCCATCATAAAGTCTAAATTATTCTCTTTTGCTGTCAAAGGAATATGCAACGATCCTGATAGCAAAAAAATGTACAAAAAACAATACAGAATGTAAGTGAAACAGATGAAGTTCAGAGTTATGCTTCACAAAGCAAGTGAGGAAGTCTGGGGGTCAGAGGATTAAATGAAAACAGCTCAACTCAAGTTGCAAATTATGCATTTGGAAGACAGTAAAATAAAAATGGAGAGCCTTTTGTCTGAGTTGTGGAAGTTGTGTGGTGGATATCCCTCCCTCTGAGAAAAGAAACTATTGCTCTTTTGTCATAGACTTTTAAAAACATCTTTTAAAAACATCTTTTATTTACTTTTATTTACTTTTATTTAATTTTCATTAATAATTCAAAAATGGAATGGCATAGGGTCATACAGACATTAGATGACAAAAATAAAAGAGAAAAAAGTCACACTTCGGGGCATTTGTTTGGGACATTTTGGGACATTTGGGACAGTTTGGGGCATTGTTGTGGACACTGTTAGTGGATTAACACCTCATAAAATCAAAAAGAGTATCTTGCAAAACTACATATCAAAATGATGATAAATCTGTTGCACATATAAACCAACGTCTTTTATGTAAAAAAAATGAACTGCATTTAGTTTCATACTTGAAACTAGAAAATTTATTTACATGTTGCATTTTATTAAAAGACTACTTTCAGATCAATGGTAGCACTTTGTGTTAGGTGCTTGCTACATAAATGAAAGATCAAAACCCTCTGGTCTAAAGAAACATGAAAAATTGTATGAATAAGTGAGGATAGATTGACAAATATAAAGATACAAGATAAAGATAAAGATGCAAACGTCTTTTTTACTATTAATGACAATTTATTTAAGAAATTAAGGACTCAAAAAAGTCCTTGCAATATAAAACCAAAGGTAGATAGATTACTGAAGTTATCTTCGAATTACTGTTGAAGAAGTGAGCAAAAACAGTGATGAGAAAATGAAAGGAACTAGGTAAATTCCATATAATTTTGACTTGAAAAAAAAATAAATTTCTTAGAAAGTTCTGTGATTTAATTGGTCTTTGTTTTAAAGGTCTCCTTAAGATGAATGCAGATTTCTAGATGTTGTGTATTCTATATTTTCTCACTCGTAGAGAGATCAATATTGTTATTACTGAACATTTATTAATAGATTTATGTTGCTTTCCAAGTAACTCAAAAATGAAAAGGAATACATTCCAGGGAAAGACTGATTTGAATCTTCAGTTCTCGCAAGATGTGACAGGTTGTGAATGCTTAAACTGACAGCAGACTGTGAGTAATAGCTAACTTTCCTCCTACATTTCTATTGTGTGTTTAGGAAATCAGACCCTGTCCAAGTCAAAGAGTAAATGAAAGATGGCCTTTACACAAACTGTCCTGTAAGTATTTTACCAACTTTTTATTATCAGAAATAATAAACACAAGGGAGAGACAAAGCTTGTCAACATGACCTTCTACATCTCCATTGGAGAGAAAGAATTTTCAAAGTTTCACAAAATCTTTTGGTTGTCTCCTGTCAGTGAAACCCTCGATAAAAAGGAAACTGTCTTTTTCTGAAGTAAATCACAAATGACATGTAGAGAGTAGTTCATGTGATTCATGCAGGCTCTTGCAAAAATTTTGCAGATGTCTTCCTCTATGTTTTGAGAAATACCCTGTTATTGCTGAATTGCCACTTTTACTCTAGGGATATTCATAATAAAAATAGGAGGTGTGATACACAAGGTAGTGAAAGTGGCAGTATCTTCCAATTAGACATGAGAATGAATACACACAAATTCCTCTCTTTCTCTTTTTAAGTTGTTAATCTAAGTGCTATTTTATTCTTGTTAAACATGTAATTCTTGATCTCACTTCAAAGCTGACACTGTATTCCCTGATGTGTCTTTGTCTCAGACATCCTCAAGTTCTTTTAACACCACTCCTAGAGTCTTGAACTCCGAAAATATTATAGGCTCCACGGTCACAATCCAAATAGGCGTTCTGTGGCCTACTCTAATTATTTGCCTAATAATTTCATTGTCTAATGAAATCTGAGTGATTTATTTGTTCTACAAGTCCAGTATGTGGACCTAAATTAGAACACACTTTAATATAAATCAAAATATATCAAATCTTAAAGGAATTTATAGTGAATCAAGATTATTTATTGACAGAATATTCCAGTGTTACTTGTGATTAGTCATGCCAGAAATTGGGTGAATAACCTTAGTCTGACTTTGTCTGATTTCAAGTTGCAGGCATTATGCATTATGACATCGCCTTCCAAAAAGAGTCCTTCAGTTCTGTTTAAATTATTCTCTAAAATAACTTGAATTTTAGTCTGTTTTAACAAATAAAGCCTCATTTCTTTGCTACAGACATTTACAGCTTGACGACATTGTGTGGAAAATCTGTGGTTATCTGAGGCATCCTCTTAGGACTGGTGCAAAAAACATGGCAATTTAGATCACTCTGGCTCAACAGTCAGAAAAGTTGCCTGTAGCAACTCAAATACCATTAACTGCCCATATTTAGGTGATTAAATTATATTCTGTGAGGTCAAGATATCTGTTCATATCACTCTCAAGCAGTGTATACTCCTATATTTGTTATGCTCAATAGTTCCCTAGGCACTTCGATGACTTTCTTACCCAGACATAGGATTCAATTTCCCAGACATAGGAATCTAGCACCATTTTGGACCCCTGAATGGTTTTCTGAAGGAGGTGTATCTCTTGGATACATAATGTCATATGTGCCAGCCTTGTACAGATAACTTGGTAAAACCCAGAGCATCTCAGATAACACTGCATACCTATTTTTAGGTATGTTTAGGTAACAAATTTCCCCAGATTTTCATCGTCTTGGCACTTAGACACTAGATTTTCCTAGGGACACCTATGATATACACCAGCATATAAGTGTTGGAAAGCATCCCACTCCTAATAATGTGTCTCTAATGAATGTTTCTCTTTAAAACTACTTTATTTAAATAACTTGGTTTACAACTGCTAAAAGTTTCATTAAATTTTCCAAGCATTTCTGTGGCCTGCATCAATTTCTTAAATTTTATAATTACATTCAGTATGTCAAAGATGTTGTAACATAAAGAATATAATTACTTAGCTAAGAGTAACCCTTGAAATATGAAAAAAGGTTCAGTGGCTTTCCGTGATGGAGTGACTACATGGGTGGACAAGGCAAGGGCTAAAGATGCCATTTATCTCAGTCCTCCACAATATCCTCTCTAGATTGTAGAGAGATGGATTTGATGAGTGGGCTGTTAGGTGGATAAGGAATTGGTTGGACAGACATATCCAGAGGGTAGGGGTCAATGTCTCAGAGTCCTCACGGACATCAGTGACTATAGTCTTCCTTTCTTGACTTCTAGAAATCCTGAAAAATTGGAAATTTTAACAACAATAAATGTAAAGCCATTACTGTAGTTCTGAGTGTAGAGTTTCTGAAAGCTGCCTTGATCCATACCATAATTTAAATTAGCACAATAGTGTTGTTAATCAAATGGGATTGCAACAATATCTAGGAAGCATTATACAGGTTGATTAAATTAAATTCCCATCTTAGGAAAGAAAAGGTGACAGCAATCTTTCTACTGGCTGTTGCTGGGCAAATCCCCATCAATCTTTTTAGCACAGAGCTACAACCTGTGCAACACTGTGCCCAAGCAATTAGGAGCAGTCACAGTGGCTGGTTTGTAAATTATTAGTCTGTATCTAAAAATGTATCTAAAGACACATTTTGTTAATACATTCTAAGAATATACATATCTATGACACCTCTCCCCAGCACAGTCTTCCACTGCTCCTGCAGCAGTACGGGATTTTTGATCATCCTCTTTCCACAGCCCTACCGTCTGATCTCTTCTAAGCTGTTTTGTTTTAGTTTCCAAAGTTTCAAACAATTTTGATCTTCTGACTCTGAGTTCCTGAGATTATCTTTGCTTCAACATCCAGCTATTATAGATATTCAGGATCATTTCTAACAATATTTTGGCTTTGTGGGCTAGCATGTCCACTGCTTTGGATAATTGAACCCTAATTTTTTTTTTTTTACTGTGTTAAGTCACCAGTTTTTTACTGAAATAGTACTGCATCTATTAATTGCTACTGAGTGTTTTGCTTCTGCTATACAATTCACTTTACCACCGAAATTATGATTTTAAACACACCTTATGTATTTAAGATGAGATGGTTGTGCAGAAAGTGCAAGTAAGCAATGCTTCTTCTAGGAGATTATTTGAATCTTTCTTCCCACAATAAGTCCTTGGGAAATAATGAGAAACATATATGTTTTAGGAAGGTAGTTAAGAGGAACATGTAATAGTGATTATGGAACAGAACTTGCTAGAGAGAATTTGTATGAATTAACACTAGGAACTATCTTAACTAGTGCAATATAAAACCCAGTTTTGCTTGTGGGTAGACTGAGAACAAAACTATTGAGAAAATGCTGATCCATTTTTAAACATCACTGACCATTCCAAGAATCATGTTTTGCACTGGGTTAATTTCCACATTTTCTTACACAATGCTATTCTATAATGTATGCAAGGATAGAAAGGATCAGATTAATGCAGGCATAATTTACTCATTATTCATCACTTAGACATTTTTTCTTCCTGGATAATCTGCAATCTGCTTTCAAACTGAAAAATATCTTTAATTTAAATTTCTTAGCATATAAGACTATAGATTGGAGTGCATGTATACATACATAAAATACATGTAGATTAAATTGTTTTCAAGCAGTAGAAGACCTAGTAGACATAACAAATTCCCACAGGCAATTACTGCTGACTTCACTAGTGGCAGTACAGTGTTTAAATAAGTTATTTACAACTCTGCTTTACATTTTTGAATTACAACAGCTTACAACACAGCACTATAAATACATCTGGTTTCAATTAGCCTAGGAGATGAAAGGTGATTGTAGGTTTCTAAAGTTCATTAAATAGGTGACCTCATATTTTAAATTAATTCAGTCATGATATACTGCAATCTATTATTGGTAATGTGTTCCAATTTGTATTTATTATTGGCCTTTTCTGTACTTTGAGGTTTTGGGGAATTTTAAATACTTTTGAAACTCATATTTAAAGTTTAACTACAATGAAAAAAAAGTCCTGTCCTGTCTCATTCTCAAATTTGTCCTTTGACTACATTTGATGACAGAATATATATGGTGACTTCTGGAGTTTGATAGATCTATTCCAGTATCTGAAGTGAGGAACTTTCTCTTCTGTTATTATTTGAAACAGCATGTGGAAGAGCAAAAATCACAATTTAGCCTCATGTAGATGGTCTCAGACACCAAGATGCCATAAATGGCTCTGGCACATATATTTGGGCAACTAACACTTACTTGCTTAACATGTGGTAGGCTGAGTTTGGTCTTGGCCTCCAAAACTGAAATTCAACCCATTTAATTTTCTGAGTTTGTGTCATTTCATAAGAATACAATAATTTTGTGTCTACATAAGAATGTTAATAATAATTGCAGGTACATTAATTTATGTCTCATTTAGAGGAAGTAAATTTTTGTAACAGAGGACGAGCATAATGCAGGATTCTTCTTTTCAACTCCACCAATACCTTTGAAGTTATACATGCAAAACATACTATTATGTAGGTTTATTATTTTAAAAATCATCTGCATGCTTTTAGGTCAGAAATTTCACTGTGGAGTTGATAATTTAAAAGGTGACTACTTCAGATCTGAATATCACATGCCTAAGACCTGTGTTCAGGTTTGTAATAAGAAGATTAAAGAATTTTATAATGCAATATAATGGTATTGAGATAATTTATCAAACTTCTGTTTTCAGGGCTGTCTGCTACTGTAGCACATACTACTACACAGATACAGAAAAAATCAACTTTAGGCATTATCTTATATCCTAACAGTATATTCATAGTATACATGCTATAGGATATAATCTGTAAAGAAAGTATATAACTATATATACCTTATATAATATATATACACTCAATCTAGAAATGTATGCACATATAAAAATGTTTGTCATTTTTGTCCTAGTATAAATGGGGCACATCACTGCCTCATTTAGTTTCTTGAGACCCTGACTCAGTTTACCTCATCACTCTATAGCTGATGGCTGGGAAACCAAAAAATTTAATGTATCTGACCATGCAAAGAGACAGTGTGGAGACAAGAATACAAATAGGTAAAGGCTATTTTTCAGTTTAGGGCAAGTAATGGAATGGTTTGCATTGGAAGGTACCTTTAAAAATAATCTAGTCCAAACTCCCAGTTATGGGCCAGGACATCCTGCACTGGGTCAGGTTTCATAAAGCCTATTCAACTTGATTTTGAAAAATTCCAGTAATGGGATAGCCACAGTTACTCTGGGAAATTTGTTCCAATGTCTCACCATCCTTGTCACAACAAATTTCTATTTAAACCTCTTTCAGTTCTATTGCCACATGCCTGGATTAAAAAAAAAAAAAAAAAAATCACCTTTTTTATAAACGCTTTCAAGTATGAAAAGGTCACGTTAAACTGTCACCAAAACCTTCTCTTCTCCAAGCTTAACAGCTCAAATCATCTCAGCCCTCCCTCATAGGAGACGTTGTGGACTAGAAGTCCTTTTCTGGACTTGCTCTTACAGGCCTTTATTGTACTGGAGGTCTCAGAACTGTATGATACAGGTGAAATGTCCTGATAGCAAAGTAAAGGAGGGAGAATCACCTCATTCAACTGGCTGGCTACATTGCTTTTTATTAATACCTGGATATGATTGGCTTTCTAGGTGGCAAGCACACATTGCCACAACTCATGTTCAATTCTTCATCCATCAGGACACCCTAATCCTTCTCTGCAGGGCTGCTCTCCATCTGTTCATTTCACAGCCTGCATTAGTACTGGCATTTGCCCATCTCAGGTGCAATTTTATTGTTCCAGTAGAGGTACTTGAGGAGCATCACTCAATATTTATCTTCCTTTGGGCCTAGAGACACTGATCATAACAGCTTTTTGGATGCAGACTTTCAGCCCACTTCCTTATTCATTTAAACACTCATCTCTTCCATTCACAGATAAGAATCTTCTTTGCAAATTATTGTAAACAGTGGATCATTCCTATGCAGGGAGTGGCAGTGGGAGTCCAAAGAAGGAACTTTGTAGTGGTGGGCCCTCGTATGTCTGTGGAAAGCACCTCTTTGTGGAGGAGGCACAGTTTAACCCCTCAGAGAAATTAGACAAAGTGGAAAGATAAAGGAGAATAGATGAAAAATAAAATAAGAGCAATATATTTTTGAAGCCATGCATCTTGATAGCATTGTGATACTTTTTTTCCATACTGGTGCTGTGAAATTATAAAGTAGAATAATCTGCATCTCTTCAAAGCCCAAAGAGAAACCTAGCCTGGGTATAGAGAGAAAATATCAACATTCATTGAGGAGCACTTGCATAAATCTCTAGGCATATTTCTGCCTGAAATCAACAGGAATTTTATTAGCACTACATCTAGTTCCCACTAAGTGAACAGATGACCATGTGGCTTTTGAAACATCTGTGTGCAAAAGTGAGAATCAGTGATTGCAGGAGGCTTAGCAACCTAATCAATTTTGCAATAGTAGAATTGTAGAACTGGAGTAATTGTGACCCTAGATCTCCTATCTTTTGGTAAACAAATTCAACAGAAATTTTGCATTTCACCATTTAAGAAAAAAAAAAGTTTCATTTACTCAGCTATTTGTTAAAATTGCTGGGAAAAAAAGTAAAATTCCCCCCAATCATTTGACTGCATCAACAGTTGAGTCAAGCTTTATGTTACTTCTCACTAGCCAAAACATAAAACTAAAAAAAAAAATATACAATGTTATAATGGAGCTAATTTGAGGTTTGCTCCTGACCTGACATTTTCTGAAGTGAAATGAACCATTATAAGTTTGTTTCATATGTAATTTGGTAAAAAGCACTTTGTTACTGCTTTGAAGAAAAATCTGGAGAAACATGAAACAACCAACAGATTTTCACTACCACTTTGGTTAATTTTAGTTGAATAAACCAGTCACAGCAAAATAGAGGAAAAAAAAAAAAAAGAAACAAAACCACAGGAGTGCTTTTAAGCAAATGGATCTCGTTTGCTTTTTTTTTAAAGTTAAATTTCCAGAAAGTAGTGGAAAGAAATGTGCTAATACAGCATTTTGCTGATATCTGAAAGTGTCACTTAGATGGCTTTATCCTTGATAAAAATGTAGAACATTTTAAAAATGTTATGTGGGTGTCTGATGAGACTAATGGTGAAGTAGTACTAACTATGAGTAAGATTATAGTGATAGGGCATTAAAATGGAAAAGAAGTGCAGGGAAAATAGTACTCCTACATAATACCTTTAAAAGATTGTATGCAACTTTTGTGCAGATACTGATAATATATTTGCGTATAGATATGTCTAGATACATACAGATAAAAGTATATGCCTGTACATGTGTGTGTGTGTGTGTATATATATATATATATATAACATTACAAAACAAGGATGAAGTAATGTGATCAGCATGATATAAATAACTATGGTAATGACAAAAGAATTAAGAATTAGGTTGTTGGTTAAAAATACAACTGAAGAGGAAAAGCATTCAATTCATTAGAAGAAGAAAAAGCAAAAATATCATAACTAAAAGAGCTGTAGTATAGTAACATTAATAATAGAATAACACTGCTCACATAACAATTTTCATGGGCAGAATGGACCACAGAGCAGCTTACAGAAAGGCTGCAATACCAATATACCCTCCTTAAAGAAAATGAGATCTAGAGATATAAAGTTCCATGTGAAGAAGAGACAGGAATACCACATAGGCCTCTTGATTCCTAACTCCATGCACGATTTTTTGTGCCTTGATAGCTATTCATTCAGCTCTTACCATAAATTTAAAAATAAATCATAACTACTCACAATAAAAAGAATAACACAAATTTCGCTAAAGACTTTTTCAATAGTCATAATTTTTCACAATCTACTAGCTGTTGGCTTAATATTAGTTTCAGCCTGCTACTAAGACAAGAAGCTCACATGATGCAATAAACATATGAAACTGAATATCTAACTTCAATCAGAAATTTTAGAGAACATTTTGCTCTGTATTCTTTGATATACCCATGTATAAGCATGACTTCCTTTGCCATAGATTTTCAAATATCACTCTATACATATGAGTGTACTTTACTCAAATGAGTGCAGTTACAAAAAATTGGAAACAATAACTAAGCTGAAGTGATCTTTGTTTTTAGGAAAATAGTATACTAGACGTTCTATTCATAAAGCTCTGTGGTGGTTCAGGAAAAATTTATACCACTTTTTGATTAAACCATTATATTCTAGGCATGGAAAATGTACGCCAGTTTAAGCATGATGCTAAAAGTTTTTTATACCACAAAACAAGTACTATCTTTTAAATTCCTTGCTACGAGAATCTCTA
This sequence comes from Donacobius atricapilla, assembly GCA_013397315.1. NCBI lineage: Eukaryota > Metazoa > Chordata > Aves > Passeriformes > Mimidae > Donacobius > Donacobius atricapilla. The sequence continues at coordinate 49,017 of WBMY01018025.1, read as the reverse complement.
GTATCATTTTCTTCAATAGATATTTTTATTCAGATTAGAAAATGTATGTTTTTCCCAGTAGGTTTTCATTATTTGGTAATTTCTAGTAAATGTGGCAAATGTCTACTACTTACACTGCTTATGTGTTCCAAGGTGCAGCATGGTATTTTATCAGATGTATTGTCTGCGGTTTGGCTGGGATAGAATTAATTTTTTTCCTGGTAACTGGTACAGTTCTGTATTTTAGATCTAGCATGAGAACCATGTTGATAACACAGTGGTGTTTTGTTTGTTGCTAAGTAGTATTTACTCTATCTAAGACATGAACTTTTCAGGTTCCCAAGCTCTGTTAGTGAGTGGGTTCACAAAAGCCAGGAGTAAGCACAACCAGGACAGCTGACCTGAACTGGCAAAAAAGCTCTTCTATACCACAGAAAATCATAATTTAATTATTAAACTGTTTTTATTTCAACCCATATACATTACCTTTTTTTTTGTCTCTCCTCCATATCCCAGCACAGGAGCAGGGGGGAGGGAGAGGGGATGAGGGGAGAGCACGTGCGCGAGTGGTACTTCGTTGCTGGCTGGGATTAAACCAAAATTTATGCCTACCTGGAATGCATTTTAATGGTCTTTACAGACTGAAAATTCTCAGACTAAACTATGGAGTTAATATTAAATACATTTATCCTTGAATTTCAGTAACGCTTTTGACCACTTTAAGTTTTTAATATCTGGTGATGCTTGGCATAAGTTTAGGACTTCTTCAGTAGTGTATTTCCTAGGTAGATTCTACATTCCATATTCACACCATAGGTTTTTAGCTCTTCTTAAGTGTAGTTTATTACTTGGGATTTAAGTTTGTCACACTTTTGCCATTCTGATTTCTTTATTTGTGAAACATATTCCAGTTTCCAAGTGAGTTTATTTAGCTAGATATTTCTAGGTAGATTGAAAAGCATTTAATGGTAAGTACTTTATGTTTTGTTTTCTCTTCAGAGATTGCAATACTTAGGTGCTTGTTAAGAACAAAACAAGCATAGCAAAAAATTGAGTCTATCATTAGACAACATGCTTTTAATGCACTTCAATGTGCAGTACCAATTACACATGGTACTTTATTTTTATATGGAGTTTGTTCATTGCAAAATGGAGCCCAAAATATCCAATTCAGTCTTCCTTCATTTTATTAAATGTGTTAAAACTAGAACAGTTTAACTACTGAAAAGTGTCTTTGTGACTTCGCATGTTGCAGGCTTAGTATTATGTTTCTGAGATTAGGACTCGTTGGTCTATATTTATTGTTTTTAGCGCATAAATTCATTAAAGAAAAAGTAAATAAAATATTTTTCACATTGTGAATTTTATCTGAAAAACAAATACACTTACATGATACAAACAATCACCTATAAAATGGCTTAATGTGCCAGTTTATTTTTCTGCTTTACAGATCACATAGCACTTGTATTCAGAAGGTTACAGACATGATTTTCCTCCAGATGCCAACAAAATGGGTCAATAAACAACTCACTACATTTTTGTTACTTCTTTCCTTTTTTTTTTTTTTTTTTTAAGTCTAGGCACGGTGTCTTGTAGACATTGTCATTATTTTCTCTATCAAACTTTTACAGAATACGAAGACACACTGTTGTGTTGTTACAAAACACCATCATCTGCTGCGGTGTATGCTTCTGTGAATATTGTAAAAAGACCAGGCCACCTAGAAACATAACAACTTTCCACACTTTTAACCTTCCATTAAACGCATCTGGATCATTCTGACCTGCCTTTATTAATGTAGTTTTTTTTCCTAATCTTTTCTTCCTCCCATCTTTCACTGACAGTCAACCTCAGGGATGAATTCCAAAGGTGCTAAGTACCTCCACTTTGCATTGATATCAAATTAGGATTTATTTTTATCATATAATTAATTTTCAGCCTAATTACAGATGTTGTGTAATAATTTTAACTGTTAAGCCAAAAGATAGCCCAAAAAGTGATGAGAAGTATTTTCTACCACCAGAATACAGAACTTAAAATGAACATGAAAAATATTGCAAGTTGAAGTCATGAGGAATCTCACAGGACTATATTTGTGATACAAAGTTACTATCCAGGATATTATTTTTGCTTCACAAAGCAGAAATGAGAAATTTCAGCATCTCAGTTTTCTCAATTCACCCGCCTAGGAATTCATACACAGTCTAAGTAATCAGGAGAACTCCTTTTGGGAGTCTGGTCTGATACAAATCAATATACATTGATTTATTTTTTTTTTCTGCTTTCCTCAGCTTTTTCTACCTCAGCAGTTGCTCCCTGCCAGCCGTCACAATTGCTTACCCTTGTAAGGTCCTGTATTTATGTCTTCTATAAATCTGTCTCCTGATGAACATTTTTAGACCTTCTTTTCCCTTCATTGATACAAAGAGTTCTCATTAAAAGTTTTATGTCCAGATGTCTTCACATCTTCCTGTTTTTTAAAGATGTCCATAATTTACTATAATTTAAAAGCTGTTGAGGTTTCTCAGCCAGTAATGAGCAGAATGAAACACAAGTATGTTGTATTAAATGACTGTCAAATTCTTCTTGATTCTGTAATATAGTTACTAAAACTTTGGATGTCCTCATTACAATTTTCTTAATCTAGATTATGAATGCTGATAATTATAAACTGACGATAAGTAAAACACAACCAAAGTCTCTGAAGAGTTGCAGAGTATTTTCCTTGAGAACTGAAAATTTCTAAATACATGAAAAGTGGTTTCAGATTGATGTAGAACTGAGAGATGTAAGTAAGATAGCAAGTAATCTATGTTGCACAATAAATGTTTTATAACAAATAGTGTTTATTATTGCCAAATAGGGCAAACTCAGAGAAATCCTGTTCTTGTGCTTGGATATGCACTTTAATAACAGTTGTACATTTTCGTGGCCATATGTTTGACTAGAGAAGCCAAAATTTTGGAGTTCTACCTGCTACTGTAAGCCATATGATAAATCTAAACTCTTGAGTAATTGCCAAGAATAATAACCCTTATGACAGGTTTGCCCTTGACATTGATGTCACCCTTACAGATTAAGTGAGCCCTTCAAGTGATCTTTCCTTCACATTGATCTGATTGAAAAAGAAAGCTGTAAACTAGCTTCCAATCTCTTTATCTTCAATGCTGTGATTAAAAGAGATCCATAAGTGTTATCAGCATCTGAGTCTTTTCCCAATCAGATTGGCAAATACCATTAACTTTACTGGATGTTGCTGACATCAGTCTCTGTGGATTGAAGTATTGAACAAAAATGGCTAAGGTTTATCACACCTTACTGCTGTTGTGTGTAGATGCATACCCAGGACTCAGAAATGTTGATCCACTCAACTCAGGTCTAGTTTCTTCTCAAGAAACGAGGATAGAATCCTTATGGCAGGGGAAAAAACAAAAACAAAAACAAAATGAACCCCCACAAAAACAAACAAAAAAACCCAACCAAATAAACACCCCCCAACAAAAACAAACGAAGAAAGAAACCCCCCAGACCCAAACCGTTTTGATGTTAGTTTGGAATGAAGTACAATTGTTTTGTTTTGTTTCTTTTTTCCCTTCAAAATGACAAACTGGCTTGGACTTTTTATTGTTTAGAAAAAATGAAGCCAAAACTCACTGACTAACTGAATAAAGAAATGCATAGTTTTATCTTTATTTTTTAATGGTTTTGGTGTGATTGATTGCCTCAACTTTTTTTTTTCTGTGTGTGTGTGTAGAGGACTGTTACATTTTTTGCAGAATTTCCTATTTCAACAGCATCTCAAGAGCTGAATGTTCTTTTTTGCTTTTCTCTTTCCTATAAACATTACTGTTTTCTTGAAATAAGTACACATACACAAACAAAAAACACATACCCTTTTTACCTCTTAGTGAAATATAGGATCCTGCTTACAAAGAATGATGGCCAGAAGACTGCCAAGAGCAGAATGTGCAAAGCAGGTGGCTCATGTTAAATCCAACATCATTGATTAACTCCACAGTAATCCTGAAGTCAACTAATATTTACATCAGTCTGCCACACTGGGGATTGATTGTGGCTCAGCTATAGCCAAATACAAACATTTATGAAAAGAAACAGAATAGAGCTATAGGTAGAATGGGGCAACACACACAGAAACACACACACACACACGCGCACACACACACAGATTGCCAAAAGTTAAAACAGCCACACTAAACCTAAAACCAGGATGACTTCAGGCAACAAACATTATCTTGTTAAGAAATTAAAGATCTGGGAACAATTTGAGCAAACAAAAATGCTCTAAATTCAATGAAGAGTCTTTATCCCTGTGTAGCAGGAAAAAAAAAAAAAAAGATGGCCATTGTAATATACATAATTTCTTTTCCCTCATTCTTCCTCTAAACAAATGCTATTATACTTGATATATCTTAACAACTCAAACTTTTCCAATGCTGTTTTGAAACCCTAGTCTGAATTAGTTAGGTTTTGATCCTTATGTACATGTTCCAGAAGAATGAACATCAGGTAAAGAATTGTGCAATCTGACCAATAAAATATAAATAAAGCTACTTTAAAATCTTTGTTTCAGTGACATGAAATAATTCCTCTTCATTTCAATGTCTTTGAAAAAAGAGCAGCCATTTATTTTTCCCATAGATGGATATCGAAATGTTTTTTAATCCTAGTTTACAAAGACCATTTAACCTTTCAATACATTCTTCTTCCAACCTGTCAGCTTTAAGATCATGTCATTTCTGATAGAGTTTTAAGGCTCAGACCTAAATTGGAGCAAGCCATAACCTTTTAATCTCATGTTTTAAAATTCATCCTGCCATGAAATCATTATGTTTAAAAGAGAAGGGACACCCTGTAAAAATATTAATGAAAATAATGATAGAAATGAAGCTGCAGTTCAACTCAAAGAGATGAAAACTATTGTAAATTTAAACAGTACCTGTGAGCTTGGGATCCATTTGTTTGAATTACCATATATAGGAAATATTTACTAGTAAAAATGGTACAGAGCTATGTTTCACGAACCATCACCGACTGAGTGATGAAACATGTCTTGATCTGGTCCATGACTAAGTTTTCTTTCTTCAAGCCAACAAAAAGTCTTTCTCTGATTTCTCTCATCAATAAATTATCACTGTAGTATCAAAAGGTAGTGTGTACATCAAAAATTCAACTTGAAACTAAGAAAAAACAAACTAGTTGGAATGAATGAAATACATAGATTTCACTGATAGGACAGCTGGAAATTTATTTTCAGTCCTGAAAATTTCGCTGACAGTTTGAATTTTGGTCACTTACAGATTCTTCTGCTATTTTAACTTCCAGGACAAATACTAATAATTTTAGTCAAGTAATTATCACACTGACTTATTTGACATAAACATGTCCCTGTTTTTGACTCCATGTTCAGAATACTGTGGAATTTATACACAGAGTTTACCAATTCAATGGTTCATAACTTGAAGGAAACATGCTGCTCAGGCTTGTCTTTCTGTTCTCTTATGAGCAGGTCAATTAACCATTACTTTCAATGTCCCCTGAAACTTAAATTTCAGGACTAGATTTTAGATGCTTATAAAATCATTTATTCAGACTTCAATGAATTAAATTAAGTTACCTCAAGCTGTATTTTTTATGATGCTAGGGGTACTTTTATCTTCCAACTAAAATACTTCAGCTATTTCATGAACCCAAGGAACAACTCTGTGGGTTTCATGTTTTGGATTTTTTTAATGCTAGTAGGAATTCTGGCAATCTATTCTTTGGAATGCTCTTATACCACCAAGCTGTAGGATAGGGATTTGAAATCTGGCAGCAAATTGAGTCTTGAACACTCTATTTCTTTTTTTGAAATTCTTGTGAAAATTTTTCCTTGCTTGACCTAGTTATAAGCCTGAGAAACACTGTAGTTTGCATGTTCTTAGGAAAGACTTCCAAGAGGTTAAGTGCTAAAACCTCCATAAGTTTTGGTAAGTACTCTAAAGCTTTCTACAGCTATTAGAAATGTGTAAGCTGCCACTTGACATCTGGCCAAGCATTACAAGTGCAAATACATCACTCCCTCCTCTAGTGACCATTCTGGGTGAATCTGGGATCTGATTGCAGAAGAGAAATCAAGAGAGGAATCAAAGTGGTTTTTGTGTGTGTGCTTTCAATAATTTCCTTCCTGAGAAGAATGATGTTAACTTTGAACATGCTTAAATAAAAATATGCAATTCTAGAAGTTGAACATCAGCTGCTACTCAGCTTTGAGGGGTTTTATCTGAGGTTTAATGTCTTTATTAAACTTCTGTTTAAAATCTCAGAATCTTAAAAACATAGAATCTGGAAGTTAAACTTTTAAAGAATTTAGAGACAATGAGAAATCTAAAGAGAAGGAACAAGATACAGGCTCAATTTACAAAAAAATTACTTGCTGTTCGAAACTTAATTTGCTAATTTATGCAATCATTATGAAATAGCATAAAAAACTTCTGCATACATTAACTTATTAACTTTCTGAAAAGAAAATAGGAGGTTTAACATTGGAGTTGATTTTCAATTCAGTGTCATCTCCCTGTGGCAAATTTTGCGATGGAAGAATTTGGATCAGTCTCAGTCTGACAAGAAATTAGGTCTTAATAACTTACTTAAAATGAAATATCCACAAACTATTTCATATTGCTACTATCTATAGTTAATACATGCTTTTAAGTGTGTTTATAAAAATAACTATCACATTCATAGTGTTTTAATCATAAAAGGAGTCATGAAAGTGATGACAGTAGTATGTTTCCTCCAATAATTTAAAAATAGAAGAAAGATCATTTTCTGAATGATGATCTAAAATCAAATTTTAAAAATCACCATATCTATAGCTTCCTGAGAAGGCGTTTCACTTTATTTCTAATTTATGCATAATAAGCAGTCAATTTTTTCCATTCTATGGGATTTTAGTCTTGTGTTATCATTTCATTAGGGCTCATAAAAAGATTGGTTTACACAAAATCCATATGAACACACCTGGGTGAAACTAGAATGTGTCACATTTTGTGTCCCCCATTTGCAGTAAAGAATAAGACACGATTTCAAATTCCAATAGTTTTCAGTCACAGAGACCCTGAGTTTCCAAAAACTTATATACTTTTCTCACTTTCTACAAACTATGGTTATAAGCAATGACATATAAAATTATTCCATTTGCTTGAGCTCAATTATTTTCTTTACAGAGGCCCTCTTAAGATGGTCATTACAGTAGTAGACTTTTCCCCTTCTCTCATCCTTTTATTTTTTCACAATGGTTGCTATTTAATAGACTTAGTGGATAGTAGGGGGAGAAAATAGATTTAGTGAATTATGTAGTGAAAGGTGTGGGGGAAATTTTATTATTTTTTAAGCCAAAATAATCATAGTGAAAACAGTTATTATTATATTAATCAGACTGTTCTATAAATACAACTAAAGCTAATAATAAATAACCTAATGTTTATTATATTATTAAATAAATATTAATATCATATTAACATTAAGATTCTTGATATTTTTATGAATAAAACCGATAGTTATATACTTATCCATAAGGAATGATATGAAGGTTTGCAAAAGAGCTCGTTTGTCCAACGAGTACTGCTCAGACCTGTGTTTATGTCTGCTAGATTTAAAAAAAAAGAAAGAAAAAAAAATCGGGATAAACCAGGGAAAAAAGGCTTAGTCTGTCTTCTTCTAGCTGACAGAGCTACTAGATAGAAGTCATGCTAGTTTTCACTTATTCCACTTCTGTTCCCACCATTCCAGGATTCTCAGCTGCAGCCAGTTATCTAGTAACTCAGTGGTAAAACTGAAGGAAAAGGACTCTACCAAGAATATTTTCAGGCCTGATAAGGTAATTGAAGTGAAAAATTATTTGGGCTGAAATAAAATCACAAAACCTGATCTCCTACTTTCAAGGTAAAAGGTCTAGCCAACAGGATAATTCATTTTCCTAATCTGGGCTGTTTAATGAAAATGACTGGGATTGTACAACTTTATGCTTGAGAGAAGGCTACCTGAATTTGTGGTGAAAATCAGTCCACTGGCTATATTTTTTGAAAAAAGGATAGACAGAGAGGTGTATGGATCAGGACAGACCTTACACAGGAAATTCCTCACCAGGCTGTGTCTTCTGTGTCTGTGAATGTGCTCCTAATGTAGACACCACAGGCATCACAAGGGAGAAGACAGAAATACTGTGTGAATTTATATGTGCTGTCATTACATCTACCTCAAAATATCAAAGTAAAACAAATAAATTAATCCATGCAGACCTCAACTAAGAGGTTTCTGCTATTAGCTCTAGCTCTTTGACACACTGACTCCCAGCCCACTGAGCAATGAATTGCAATCATGTCTTAAGGATCTGATTATTTTACCCTGAAGAGAATATAGTTTCTTCCTGCTCCCTTTCCCAATAAGAAATCAAGTCTTAGAAGCTAAACACAATCTCAGAAACTATGCACCAACATATTTTGATCTTCAGCATACTCACCCAAATCTGAAATAAAATTCAGCTCTAGATTGTAAATACATAAATTTAGTAATCTACAATCTGGATCTGTATCCCATCACTAAATATAGATTTTTGTAAATCTGGAATGCCACCCCTTGTTACAGAAGAGTAAAATTCCAAACAACAAAAATTATTAAGGTATTAGAAGAAAACATTGATGAGCTAAGATTAAAGTACCTACATTGCATAATTTAAAACATTAATGATTGAGAGGATTACACAAAGCAAATGACAATATATTTAGGTTTGCATAAATGCAATACCTGTGTTTATATATATAAATAGAAATTATGGAACCAACAGTGCCATTTTCCATAAAGAAAAATTAATATCATGTTAATACAGAGAAAAAGAATAGCAAAAAGACACTTGAGAATAAGGAAAAGGAAAAATGCTTGGAAAAATGTCAATAAGGGAAAGAAATTAACCTAGAGGTGTATTCACTTCAAGCAACTTTTCATCTTATTCTGCCATATGGTCTACCACAATAAGATGATTGACATGTTTATTTCAAATTCCTATATGCATAGTGATTTCCAAGTGTAAAGATAAACATTCCTTTCCTAATTTTTAAATACAAAAAATGGTGGAAAAATTGTCTTCTACAAAGATTTAACAAGATTAGGTATCCATGAGCATTTAAGCATCAAGTAGGTACCTCTTTCTTGTGTATATCCCTGTGCACACTCTTAAATGTAGAACTGCTGCAAAATAGTCAAATGCAATGTAAGAAGTGAAAATTAAACTTAACTGTAAAATCTTGGTTTATTTGAGTTTTGCTGTTACTAATGAAGGACCACAAACTTTTCATCAACCTACTGAAAATATTAGGACTTGTCTTGATCTGAGATGATGTTAGCCAGGCTAAGGTGTAGTAGCAATTGTCTAACAGTGAAGTGAATATATCCTAAATTTGCCTTGACTTTTTCTTATTTTGAGCCAATACCAAGTTTGATATGAACTGTGTGTGGTGTCCAATTGAAATGCGCTGTAGAAGGGTACAGAAACAGAATAACAGAAATCAGATAATACCTGACTACCCATATATTACAATTAAAAAGATCCTGAATGTAAAATACTACCCAAAACTACCACTTAGGTGTTGACCCAAAATGTATAATAGAGAAGATAATTGCAAACATGATCAATTATAGGTATAACTGTTTCAACTGAGTGTGTATCTCTGTAAGTCAGAGATTGTTGTGAAGGGAATATTAAAAAGTGATGAATCAAACCAGTTTCAGACTTCCAAACATAACTTTACCAGACTAGCACTGACTAACAACACACACTACAAAAATACAGCTTTAACATTTTTGTATTTTAAGTCACAAATCCTTTAGAGGCATATCTTACACTATCTTTGAACATCCAATGTTCACAGCTGGTGTCACACATTCCTGATCAGAAGGGTCCTTGATGGTCTTAATCACTGACCTCATTAGGCTGAAAAACCCTTCAAGCAGAAGGGTTTCAGAGAATGCAGAGAATGCAGAAGAGTAGTGCATGCGAATTCTTTGACCTCATGTCTCAATTTAGAATTTTGTCCTTTTATTAGACAGCTGATTTCCTTGGCAAATCACAGCCTTCAGTGCCGTGTTTGGTGGGGTGAGATGGAGGTTGCTTTATCATTCCCAATAGTTTTCTTATCCTGTTTCTTCACTTTTTTTTTATTTTTTTTTCATTTCATTTTCCTTTTCCCTTACTTAACTCATGCTCCCTTCCTTAAAGTAAAAGCTGTATTATGCCATCTCTTCACTCATAACATCAATGACCCACACTTGACTGTCACTGAGCTCTTTATGCCTCTGGAGCCTCTGCTTTTGACCTGTTTTGTATTTTTAAAGCCTTTTCTGTTACTCTACATTTAAGCTGCACATTATCAGAAAAGAAACTTCATACCGAGCTCACGCAACCAGTTCCCAGGGTAAATTGATAACAGCTGACCAGGACTAGGGCCTTGCACCGTCACCCTAGGCATAGCCAATACAAGGGCTGTGTTCCTTCATGGGCAATGACAATCCTACTTTTCACGGGGCCACTAACAGTAACAACATTTCTTGAGTCATACTATATTGGAAGACTTATCTTGATGATCATAAGAAGCTTCTATTAGATTTTCCTTGGTATACTTTTAAGTTAGGAGTGAAAGAAGCATCTGTTTTGCCTAAAAACCATAGAATATACTGATTAATATTACCTCAGTTATGAAAAGAACCAGGTTAAACATTAACATTATGCTTCAGGTCTGAAGCACTTGAACATAAAAAAGAGTAGAAGTGGGAGGAGTTTCTTCTGGGGGTGTAAGTCGAATATAATCTTCTTTTTCCTGTTTATTTTTTCTTTTTTTTTCTGTTTATGCTGTCAGGTCATAAAAATGAGATATGATTACTTAATAAAGTACAGCAAGCTTCCATATCTAAACTAGTGCACAGTTTCATTTTTCATTAAAAGAAGATATTGAAGAGAGTGTATTTTTATAGTGGCAAGGAGTGGCAAGGAACACAAATAACGTCATTAGGCTATACCTCCTGAAGCCATTCTAAACAGCTTAAATTTAGTTATGTTTTTAAACATTTAATTCAAAATTCTATGAGATAATAAATCCATTCTTAGGACATGACCAAAAGTCTACATTTTACAAATTCAAATTTCTACTATGCGCTCAAAGGGATCACCATAAGCTGGAACATGCCAGATCAGTTACTATCAATAAATACCAACATAATTTTATGCCAGATCAGGAATCATGTTCCGTACAATGACTATTACTTTCTTTGGTTTCTTCATCAAAGATATACTTCTATGTTTGAATGTGATTAATTTTTATTTTATACTGATAGGCCATCTGATACTATACATATCCAACACAAATTACCTTGGAAATCCATTATAAATTTATTTCCTACTTTTATTTTTAAAGACCCTTGTTTTTGCCTAGTAACACATTCATTTGTGGCTCTTAATGGTCTTCCTATAAACTGTGGATAAAAATCTTTTTTACACTGATTTTATGATTTATTGTTTCATTAGGTAAACAGGTTTACTGCCTAGTTTGTCTTTTTTATATATGACCTTAATAGAATATTCACCATCACATTTCAATGATTTGAAAAATGCAACAGAAAATGCTGAGCATCAATGTGCAGTCTTTTATTTTATTGTGTCTGCTTTGTTCTCATTATCTTGTGCTACAAAAATTTATGTGAAATAGCAAGGAACAGTATAATACACTGTTATTTTATATTTCACTTTTGGAATGAAGTAGCAAATCATGTTCAGGATATGTTTATATTTGAATGATTAGGCTCTTTGAATGAGTTTACCTGGTTATCCTGAAACGTTCTTTTCAAAAAGGTCAACCATTCCTAGAGACAGTAAATTGTGTTTTTACCCTTCCAGTTTTACCCTTTTACCTCTCTCCAAACCTGCTGGTGGGGGAGTGAATGAGTGGCTGCATAGGGTTTAGTTGCTGACCAGGGTTAAACCACAACAAATCCCTGTTTTCTCAGCACTAGGGAATAAATGTTGCTAAAACCAGATGTACATTACCATATTAGCAGTTTATCTACAGTGAATATACATTATTGCAGTATTGAAGTCTTTCTTTCACTAGTTGACTTACAAAAAATGAATGATCATTAATTTAAAAAAATGGCTTTGAGAACTAAAAACCAAAGATGGCAAACTTGCCTTTTTTCCCAAACAAAATTTTAGATGAGGAACGGCACTTGTAGTTAATTGTTAACACCAAACTCTCAGTTGCTACTGTTGCAAAGGTATAGTTTACATTTAGAAATTAGATTTTTTTTTTAAATAAAAATAATGCTCTGATGAGACTGGTTTTCATAATAATTTTATGTCTAGAAATCATTAAATATTTTACAGTGTAGAATCTGTTCTTCAAGGCATTGCTCATCTGAGAAATCCTTGTTATGCAAATAATTACATTCTCTGGTAAAATCATTGGCTGCATGAGTAAAATGTGTATGATTGACCTTTTTTTATTATACTATTGCCTACTTCACAAAATGGAGAAAAATCTAAGAGCTCAAGGCTTCAACATGTCAGTCAGGGTTTTTCCATGGATTTCAGGAGAAGACAAGCAGGGTCTCAAAGATATCAAAAGAGCATTAACCATAATCTATATTACTGAGGCCTAGAAAACCTTGACCTCACTCAGTCTGGAACTTTGTCTTTTGAAAATATACCAATTTGATCTTAATTGAACACAATGAACTTTGCTGTCATATCTCACCTAGAAGATGTGAGCTTTTACTCTTCAAAGAACAGAACGCAGAAGGTTAAATACAAACCTTACTTCAGTCTGTTGAGTAAAAATTCAATATTTATTGTCCTTTGTTAAATTTCACAATATTTATGAAGAGTATTCTCAGGGTTCAGAAAGAAAATAAGTCAGACCTGCTCATATTCAGACTTCTTTTTCTTTTCAGCAGCTGTTGGTCCTTTGTACATTTTTACACTTAAGAACATGTAGTTGACACAATGTATTTTTATATGCATGATAAAGAAGGGAAAAAAAATCATTCTGGTTTGATTGGTGCAGCAGTTTGAGGTACTGCAGTAGTATTTAGCACGTCATAGTGCTCTAACTGTACCATTTTTGATAGATAACCTCGAGAAGAACTTTCATTCAGTTTTAACCCTTTAAAACTGTAATGTTGATAATATCATTTAACCTTATAAATCTTGAAGTCAAAAAACAATTACCAAGGTTCAATCATTTCAAATCTCATTAAACAACATGTTCCCCTTAAGAAAACCTAGATAAAAGGAAAAATTTGTTTCCTTAGCAGCATTCTGTTTTCCTTCACAACAAAAAGTTCATGAGTTATAGTCTGTCAAGGACAGAATTCCTACTCTGCACAAAATAGTCGTTTTGAATTATGTAATTTAGAAGATAGCCAAAAGTGTTTTGCTTGATACCATCTGGAGAGAAGTCTATACATTACTTACTATAGAAGAGGAAAATTTTATTTTTATTTTCAGATATCTTCTTGATTAATGTTCCTAATATAACACTGATAAGATAATGCTGAAGGTTGTAGAAGCCACACATCATTTTACTTGACCTATCTAAAAGAATCTTAGCATTACTGGAAGCACTAAATAAAAGACACCTTATATTTTTCTGGTTTACACCATCTTTTGTAAAAGAAGTTACCAATATTTGTGTGCTTACAGTGTATATACCCTTTGTTTATGCCAAATCAAACACAAAAAATGCAGAATCTTTTATTTAAACAATTAAAATATAAATATATATACATAAATATATAAATTCTGCATTTCACTTTAGGTTCTCACAGGCAAATACAAGACACCCATATCTTAAAGCACACTGAAGAGGGACTTTTTTTGTTTGTTTGTTTGTTTGTTTTTCTTTCTTTGTATGGTTTAAAGCAGCAAAGAATTTTCAGCAACCTTTTCAGAGATACATGTTTCAATATTCAGCTGCATCAAAATTAAGATATAAAGAATCCAGGTATGCAGTAGAAAATAAAATTCAATGAATGCAAAAATTCAGTTTTTCAGTCAAATTTCTGAATTCTCTTACACCTGTCTCTCTTCTTCCTTATTCTCTGGGTTTATTTAAGAAGATATTTCATTCTTCTTATTTTTTTGGCTCTTATTGTTAATAAAGAAAACACAAAGAGCACTACAAAATCCCCAGAACTTCTTGATTCAAATGCTTCAGTCAGAATGAAAGGATTCCTCACTGCTTAAATTGCTTGGTTTACAAGAGCTCAGTCCTTCTCAGAGAAAGGTGTATGCACAGGTCAGTTGAAAAGTATCAGATGTCCAAAGCAGTTAACAATTTCAGAATTGAGAATCATAGAAATAAAAAAAAAAAAAAAAAGAAGTCTGAATATATAAGAATTTTTCTACTTCTTATACTTTGATGGTATTAACTGAGCACTAAAAAGCAAGTTGACCTTGAGAAATTAAACGGGAAGACATTCTTGCCTCTAAAGATGACAGAAATTGTTGGAGCTTCTTGGGAGTTTGGGGGCTGTGGGGGGAAACCTACTATTCCCCCATTTTTCCCACCAGAGAGTGGAGAGTATTTAAGCAGGAGACATAATACATAGCTATTTAATTCCAAACATTTGAAACGTGGCGAAATTGTAAGCAGTGGAAAGCAGGGTCATAAAAATTGAGATACCAGGAACATTAAAAATAGATGTCCCTACCTACTTCACCTATGATCAACTAGAACAATAATTAGTTTTCCATAAAATTGTATGCTGGCAGGAAGACTTACTCTGGTCAGCAGTTGAAACTGCACCAAAAATAATCCCATAAAACTGATGGAGGATAAGAGCTCCCATGAAGTCCTCAAATCTCATTTCCATGTCCCTTAGAATATTCAGGGCCTCTGTTTTTGTGAAGTGCAAATTTTGCTCCTGACTTTTTAAATCAAATTTGTAATTATTAATATTTTCGTGATCATAGTATTTTAGTTATAAATGCTCAACTATTTCTGAGTTTAAGATTAGACATTGGGAAAAAAAGGCAGTTAAGAAAGTTCCCTAGTTAATTTCATTACAAAATATGCAAATTCCAGAACACTGGTCCCTCTGTGTTCATATTCTTTTTGTTGCTAAAACAAACTGGTTTTAAGTTGTTTGCTAAACAACTGCCTTCTGATGGGAGAGTGACCTACTGTTCCTCTACAGACAGTGGGGATGTCTGTTCAGCTGATGAGTCAAACCATAGCGCTCAGCAAGATAAGTAAGCTGACAGGTATTTTGGCTATTTGTAGGATACTTTTCTTGCAGTGGGTGTAAAGGGGATCCAGGAACTCTTCTCCAGACAGAGGTACTGCATGGCAATGGTGGTGTCCTCACCAAGGTCAGTGTCCAGCCTTGGCAGGAGTAAGAACCCTGGCACATTGAAGTCATGGGACCCACACATCTTCAGATGGAGGATGCCGCCTCCCAGGGCTCACATCTGTTCTTTATCTGGAACAATGTGGAGTGCAAGTGATGATGGCCTCACTTGTTAGGGAAGGCAACCAGACAGTGAAACATCAGGGAGGATGAGTAGGAGGTTTGCATGATCATCATCGAGACTGCAGAGGCAGGAGGATGAGCTACAGAATGAAAAGAAAGAGGGATGATGAAAGATTATTCATGAATAATTGTGGATGTCACTCCCCAGATAGAGATGGATGGGGATTTGTGCTCTCTGTCAGCAGAAGAAAGGTTCCTTGGCTTCCAGATCAAATGAAAGAACAAATTCATTCATTTCACTATTAACCAAGGAAAGAGAAGGAATTTCACTGAAATAGATTTCAGACCCAGCTGGGCCTGAACCAGGAATTAGTGTTGAGAGGAAGAAGCTGGCAAGGGTGCTTTGAGACTCTGTTCTGCAAGAGATAAAAGCACCCACCTGCCAACCAGAACAGCTGCCACAGGAGATTAATTCTGTGATGGGGCTTGGATCCAGAATGTTGAGTAGAGGATGACAAGTCTCATGTGGCCTTCAGATTTTTGCTCATCCATGTGTGCACCATTAATACTGCCAAGGGAGACCTGGAGCAATCAGAAGGGATTACAGAGAGGTGAGGACAAAGATGGTTTTCCTCCTGGTCCCACGGATGATGCAAAAGCCTCAGGCAGAGGTATCCTGAAATAACAAGCAGATTAGCAGCATTGTCACAAGCAGTGCTTTGATTTTTTATGACAGAGATTTCTAAGGAATAAGGACTGCTAGTGAGACATAAGATCTATCTGACAAAATGTGGATGAATCTTCTTGAAAACAGGACTCGCCAGACTGGTGAGGAAGACCATTAATGGTTCTAACCATCAGGTGGTGACAAGAGCTTTCAGTTAAGTGAAGAAAGGTAAGACAAGGGTATTCATAGGGCAGGGTGATTGGGTGTAAGGGAGGTCTTGTGAAGGATAAAGAACAGTAGCAGCTGACCTACCTGAAGTTCATGTGCACAAAATCATACAGCATGTGAAAATTAACAAAAGGAATTGATGTTCCATGAGTGGATGAAGAACATTTACAATGCTGGCCTTGAAGGTCTTCAAGACTCAGCTGAATGAAGACTTAAAAAACTTCTTGAAATCAGTGTTGACCCTTTTAAAGCAAAAATGTATTAGAGATTTCTCGGCATCCCTTCCAACCTGGATAATTTTGTAGTTCTCTTTTTCTGATAATCTACTGTAGGCTAGCTACTAAATACAATACCTTCAGTCTCTTTAGTTCTGTGTAGTGAGAAAGTAGCATAATACTGTGCAAGGCTATGCAAGCTGTCTATAGAAAAAAAATAGGCTTGTTAGTATATGCTTTACTTCAACAAAGAAACTGACTCTTGTACGTAACTGTCGGTTTGACATTAAACTTCCTGTTCAAGCCGTTAATGGTAGTAACAGTAGTAACTTACCATTACTAAAGATCTTAAATGAAGCCAAAACTATAGGATTGCAACACTTCTGCATCAGAATTCCATATTAGACAAGCTATTTAGAATTGTGATATAGGCTTTACACTGGTAACCATGTTACCTCAAACAAAAGAACAGATTCTTGTACAATTTCAGTAGAAGTTTTTTTGTATGAACTTTGAAACAGCTCAGGTGGCCGACCCTCCAGAAATAATATCACATGCAAATTCAGTGTAAAATATTACTTTACAGTTTCTCTTAAGTTCATCTTTTAAAATCAATTCAATCTCCAGCATTCCATGTTCTTTCTTTGTGAATAGTGTTTATACCACATTAACTCCTTCTCAATTCTATGTAAAGTCTCACATTCAGGATGAGTGGTCCTGGTTTTCTGCAGATATATGTGAATTGCACTAGTAGTTAACAGTAGTGATCCTCCACTGTTTTAAGCCACAAGAAGTCCTGAAAATTACTTTGGTGAGCTGAAATAAGTTGAGTTCTGTAGAAGTGGGGGAAAAAAAAAAAACCCACCTGAGAAAACTTTGAACAGGAATTGTACCACTATCAAAAATAAAACATATGTTCCTAGTTGAAATTGACCTATATAAAGGTAACAATCTTTATTGTCATCAACTTGAATAGGCAGAGTTTCTGGTTAGATGGCATACTTAAATGCCTAATGACTATGCGTGTGAGTTGTCCCAGGTGGTACAATAATAGCATTCTCATCATGACAGCAAAGCCAATATTGAAGTGCTTTTATAGGATGGGAGGAGCCTGGTATAAGTATTGTGTATCTTCTTCTGAAATCAATTTTTTTAATTTCCTTACACAGTAGGAAAAATGAATATTGAGAAGCCAGTGGCAGTAGTAACACTGTTACTACATAGAAAACTAACCAAACAAACCATACCCAAAGTCAACCTTCCCCCACAACTTGCAAATTGTATAACATCATCAGTTTAGAAACAGGAAACTGGCAGTACAGAAATTTGGCTCTACTTTCTACTTAACCTGATACACAAAACAATTTAAGCACTAGAAAAAGTAATAAACATATAGACTTTAATTTCTTTTTGGGTTGAAAATAGGAAGTTATATTTCAATTTCCTAAGGATAGAAGTCATGCAATTTGTGATCACCCTAAGCTATCTTGCCTCATTTATTTGAGCTAATATAGTCAGCTTTTCTGCTGACCAGATCTGGATGCCAGATTTAAGCAGAGAAAAACTGCTCTTCAGCTTTTACTGTCTGTCTGAAGGATGCGACTCTGTCCCTCTTCTCCACTCTTGTCCAACTGTGTCCTGCTTGGGGCCTCAACATATTNTTTATTATTTCTTAACTCATCTATAAGTATAGGAAGCTTTTCCCATGGACTAAGGTCAAAGACTCTGTTTTTTCTGGGGTCTCAGCCAGGGATTCAGACCCCCCAGGGCAGTTGGAGGTGTTTTCCACCTGCCCTGGACTCCAACAGAGGACCATAAAGATGATCAGAGGACTGGAGTACCTTTCCTATGAAGACAAGCTGAGAGTTAGAGCTAGTCAGCATGGAGAAGAGAAGGCTACAGGGAGACCTTCTGGGGAAAGAAATCTGGAGAGGGACTTTTTACAAAGGTATATAGTGACAGGACAAGGGGTAATTGTTTTAAACTGAAAGAGAGCAGATTTAGATTTACAATTAGGAACAATGTCTTCACTGAGAGGGTGGGGAAACACTGGAACATGGTGCCAGGGAAGTTGTGGATGCCTCATCCCAGAAGGAGTTGGAGGCCATGCTGGATGGGACTTTGAGCAACCTTTCTAGTGAAAGATGTCCCTGGCCATGACAGGGGTGTTCAAGCCATATAGCCTTTAAGATACCGTCTGTTTAAAAAAAAAAAAAAAAAATTTAACTCTCCAGACAATGAAAATAAATAGCAACCTATAAGTAAATATATGAACTTGAAGACTTTTTTCTTAAAAAAAAAATCCATATTCTTTGTATGTATTCTTTGAGGAATAAACCCATAATGCATTAGACATGTATAACTGTCATACATTAGTTCCATTTAGAACCAACATTTTAAAAAAGCAGGAGGTTCTATTTTTCTTGGATGCAGAGAAGTACATAGATTTACTCATATACTTCATTTGAAAACCTATTTTTGTTTATTTCCATAGATTTTTACACCCAAAGCTAAATGAATACCATAAGGTATAGATAAAAAAGGAAATTTTAATATCATAAAGTACAGAAGAGTTTTAATGGACATAATTTTTAATACAGTTCTACATGTTTCAAAGCACTTTCATTAAAACTCTACATTCAACAATTCCCTAATAATTTTATTTCTATTAAGTTTCATTAAAAAATTCAGTGAAGGAAAATGCACTACATTATTTCATGTATATTTAATATTTCTACCTCTTCAAACTTTATGGTCCTGTAAGACTAGTACATATTCTCTGAGACCTCTTATCATAGCTTAACTATGGCTTAGTAAGTCATACATGAATTTTACCTTTCAGCCTAGCATAATTCCAGGAACAAACATCAATTCTCTAAGCCAAATCCAGTTCATATCAGAAAACTGAAAATTCAAACAATTTTTCCTCATTCTGTCTGGAGGAGCTAGTTTAGAAAGTTATTTTTGTTGAAGCACATTGGTACATCACAAAGCAATACAGTACCTGTCTGATCAGTGATTTTTCTCCTTCTCTAAAAAGTCTATCACCAAGAGTTTGATTCAGAGACCTATAATGTAAAATAAGACTTCAGTTAAATGAGAGGGTGACCATCTGTATATGCAGGATAGAGATCTTGCATTTAAATAACTACCTTCAATGGAGAAAAGTATATGTTTAGTCCATGTTCAGCAGCACTTAAAAAGAAATGAAATCTCATTTTGGCAATGAAAAGAAATAAACCAGGGATTGACTTAAAAGGCAAGATGTGAGATCTAAATAGGTGTATTTTTTAAGAAAAAGGAGAAATAATACCATAAGTTTTCTTTTCCTTCTCTTATTATTTACTAAGCCCATAAGCTTTCTTTTCTTGTGGTTACAAGTGAGCCTCCACTATTGTCAAAATTTTTTTCTTTGTTACTTAGCAACTGCTATTGTATGGCTAATGTATCACTGAGGTTTTCTTACTAGATAACAAGGAGCATAGTGACAGTTATGCACCCATTTAGACTGTTAGACTGGTACATTTATCTAGTAAAACTCTGGTCTTTTTCATATAATTTTTATCCTGAAGATGAAAACGTAAATTATTGGATTTTATATTGTAAAACTGACTCTTACATGTATGTCTCTTGTCTTATGGGACTTTTACTGAAATTTAGGATGAGATTCTGCCATCTTTGTTGATCTTGCAGTATTCAGTCAGGCTATTCAGACAGAAATCCAATTAAGGTGAATGGCAGTGGAGAGAATAGAATTTTTATATTAAAATTCATAAGACTGTAAGAATATATTTCCTTATCAAAGGGTTCTCCTTTCACAGCTCATGTGAATTAAACTGAATTTATGCAGGGGACATTTCAGAAAGATCCTAAGTTCATTTTATTTTCTTGCGCTGAATTTGTCCTTGGGGGATACTCAGTTTCAGTTAAACATGCTTCTGCTTTGGCTTTTTCATATTACTCTCCAAAGGCTAAATATACCTAGAGGATAAACACTCCATTGCCTTAGAGATTTTAAGATGGTTTTACTTTCCAGAATACTTTCAGTCACTGTAATGATCTTGGCCAGGAAGCTGCTGGAAGTAAAGGGATTAGTGATCCTCAGTACAGTTAACCCGAGTAGGTGCAAGCTTCTGCAGCACTGTACTGTGTGTCCAGGGTGGTCTTCAGGCTCTGCTGGGCCGCACAAAACTCTTGGCTACAAATAAACTTAGAATAAGGAACTTTCAGACAGCTCCTAATTGGTCCTGGCAATTACATCACTTAGGCCTTGCCTTCATATAATATTGCAGCAAGAAGTTCTGTACAAAAATATCTGTTTTCTTGTAAGAAAGTTGTGTAATATCCTGTAGGAGAAGGGAATACAGGTGAGGTCACCCCTGATAAGTAACAGCTGTGTTAATTACCCAGTACAGCCTTGTCCCTGATGAGTTACAGCGATATCCAATAAGGATGAGTGAGATTAAAAAACAGAAGGTTAGGTGGTAAGGGAAGGATTAGCATGGAGGAGGAACTTTGAGGAGCATGAAGGAGAGAATCATGAAGCAGGATCCTGAGGAGAGAGAATCACTGCTGTGAGGTCAGTCTGGGTCTGCAGTTAGAGCCTGTTGTTGGAACCTGCAGTCATAGTCTAGCTGGGTGAAAGCCTGCATTGAGTCTGCAAACTAATACATGCAGGCATAGTTTAGCAGGAAATAACCAGCAGTCAGAGGCTGCAAGGGAAACCTACAGTAGGAGCTTGCTGCAGCCAGAGTCAGTGAATAGCTGAGTCAGGATGGCTGAGCTGTAAAGTGAAATAAACCAGAATTCTTTTCATGCTGTGATAAACAAGAAGTCTGTGCCTTGCCTCTAATGAGAGGGCTGGTGCAACAATATCCCACTAAGGGATCTGTGCATCTGTGTAGTATGAAGTGGAAATATCCATCCCGTGACCATCTGATGCTGCAAGGATGTTACCCAAATGGGCTCTTTCTATAGCCTTTCAAACTGTGTAATATTTACTTACCTATATTATTCTTCAAATTCTGTCTTAGACAGATTTTATCTTGTTGTTGAATCCCTTTTATTAAAAGCCAAAAAGGAACCTGCAACATCTCCACCTCTTTCTCAATACCTGCCCTGCTCCTCCCTTTCCCAGCTACAGAACAGTCACTAAATATCTTTATGCGTTCTCTATGAACAAAGAATTCTAAAATTTACTTTTAATTTTTTTCCACTTAAAAGAATATTTTCCTTCCATTCTTAGGCAATATCTTATAAAAACTGGCAGAACCCGAGGAAATAAAATCTTTCAGATGTTAAGTTATAAAACTTAGAATCCAAAATAATTCTTCAACTTTATAAAAGGCTAGTTAGTGATACTTTTCAAACCTCACTCTGATCTCTTCCATCACTTATGCGATGCTAGATCATGAATTTCTTTGTTGGATTTCTAGATACCCAATTTGCATCATTTACCAGGATATTGTTTTGAAATATCCAAAAATATTAATTTGTCTTTCTTGTCAGGAGGGAGAAATCAAACCATTTCAGTCTGAGACAGTAAAATTAAAGAAAAATATTCTTAAGCATACTTTGAACTTCAAACATTCAACTAGCAAAGTGGAAATCCCATCTGCATCATCCTCAATGATTTAGCCTACACAGCATGAAATTGACAGAAACCTTAAAATAGGATTTGAAATAGTGAATAGCATTCTTACTGGCTGCAATCTCATAACTTCTTATAAGTTTCTGTGAATATAACTGTAGTTAGAACTCAGCAAAATACACTGTAGGGAAAATCCAAGGCTTAGTTTTCATTTACATCATTTCACAGTATGAAGTAGCGCAGAAAAAAAAATTGCATTTCATTTTAAATGAATCTGAGTACAGTATCATTCTGTATCAGGTGAGTGTGAGAATAGATCACTGGGTTGTTAACCCTCTGTGTCTTCTTACTCCAGAAACACCAGTTAAGAATATTGCTTGCATTTTTAGTGCATAAACTTTGTTTAAATTGATGTTTTGCGTATAATTGCCACTGTTTTTGTGTGCTGGAGTTGTTATCAAAACCCTTAAGTGTTTTTTCATTGTGAAATATTATGGGTTAATTTCCTCGCCTAAAGGAAAGTGTATGTTACAATCAGAGATCTCTTAAAGTACCTGAAAGGTTCACACAGTGTGGCAAGGTTACACAGGAACCATTGCCTTTTGGAGAAGCATCTAGGGGCTCAACAGTTTATACACATACATCTTCATGATGTAAAAAATTAGGTGTGGCAACAGAATCAAGCCCTGACTAAAACTAGCTGGAAACAAAATGGACTACAATATGCATTAAGGGAATTAAAGGGGGTCAAAAAACCCCCTCAGAAACCAAAAAAAAACCCCAAAAACCCTTGATGGAAAATTTATAGAATGAAGGATGTTAACGTTTTTGGCCACACCTCTCCTGACTACTTGTTTTAAGCACAGTGTTTCAACTGCATTTGTCAAAGAATGGCATAAACTGACAGTTCTCTGTGTAGATAAGTATTCACACTGCTTACATTTCACAAAGTAATAGAATCATAGAGCATTTCAAGCTGGAAAGGACCTATCAGGACCACTGAATTCAGTGTAGACTTGCCCATAGCTAGAAAAGAATTACAGTTTTAAATTGAGATTCTCTGTATCTCAGGTAGCATGAAAGCGAACCTACATCAAGCCTTCAGTAAGTATGATCAATGTTACTTTGAAAACTGCTCATGTCACCATAAACTATGCGCCTTTAATTTGGTCACCTGAATAGCTCTAAAGCTCCATGAGCTATACGGATTAGGGATTTTATTAACTAGTCTACATATATATGTATGGTGACAGCTGAGATCTGCACAATTCTGTCAGATACAGCACAAGACTCCAGGATACCAGTCCTCCCTGGAATGACAGATGGTGTATATATGTGGGGCAATGCCATAAAAAAGATGGCACTAGACATCTTTGTTTAGGCAACATATCTGGATACACAAGTAAAGATTCATATTAATACTATATATTTGCTGTTAAATGGTCTGATCTTGTATCCCACCTACCATATGCTTCTAAGTTATTCACAGACACAGAAACAAATGACTTACGTTTACATCATTCTCTTCCTCAGAATGCAGGTCACCAGGAACCTTATATAAAATTAATTTTAAATTAGGAAGGTATTTTTTTAAATTTTTATCTTTTCTAGAGACCTTGTCTTCCACAGATCACCTTTATCACTATTTATTTATTTCCTGTCTGTCAAATTGTGGGTATTTTTGGCCCCTTTTTAATTAACTTCACAAAGAAAATTTATGTAACTATTCTCAGCTGAATTATTTTTTAACCTCTGCTCTCTGCATATTATTGTATACTGAGCACAGTGAAGCTTGCAGGTTCTCAGGTCCAGATGTGTTTGTCATGTTCTCAAACTATATCACTATTCCTACTCTGATTTTAGGTTTCTACATATATCAAACAAGTCATAGCAAACTGAATAAGAGCTATGACATGTACCCATAGATTCTTGAGCTTGGTGATTAGGGACAGCCCAGCCATGAGATTTTATAACAGCACTTGACAGTGTGTGAGTTTATTTCCAGCTTCATTTTGCAATGAATGGGTTGAAAGAGCAACAATATCTTTTTCCAGAGTTTTTACACTACAACACTTCTAATATCTATAGCATCATTTTTGTGAAATGCTTAAATCTGCTCAAGTCATTTTTGGGAAAAAAAATAATTAACAGAATAGATTTTCTATGTGTGCAAAATTGGAATGTGTGCAGAAATAAAAAGTAATATTATTATGGTATTAATGCAGTAATATTAATCAACGAACAAGTCTACTATCAGGGAAAAGAACAAGCAGAGTCTGCATACAGATGTGCAGAGAGGACATCTAGATAAATAATATAGCATCATACCTGAGGAGTTCAAGAAAATGTCAAGAGTTTTTGTTTGCTTTCGGAGAAACACGCAAAAGCTAAAGAACATAATTTTTCAATTTTTCAGCAAAGCCTGATTGCATCGATTTGGAGGGAGGGAGAAACAGATTTTAAAAACAGACATTTCAGCCCGAGATATGGAGAGAGAAAGCAAACTGTAATTTTCAGAGAGATTTTCTAACCTTAACCTCGAGCTAAAGCTATCAGGACTTGCTCAATAATGGTGACAGCACATGATTCATTTCACTTATTTCTTCTTGCCAAGGACAACTGTACAAAGGCGGAAGGCGGGGGAGAGGGGGCTGGTAGGGGCAGAAACCAGTCTATGCTTTTTCTTTTCTGTGACATTTCACAGATGCCTTGAAAGTTAATTTTTTTTTCCACCAAATTCTGTAGATGAAAATGCTCAGGAAACAAACTAAAACACATTAACGGTTCTTTTTTTTTTTTTTTTTTTTTTTTTTTTTCCNTTCTTTTTTTTTTTTTTTTACCATAGAAATAGTAAGAATTGTGAAAGTGTGAGAAATCCCATTAAAAGCTCTTGGTTTTATTTAATAACATTAGTCACAGTGTACAGTAATTCAAGTGGATATTAAGTAGTTGAATGCTATTACATAAGCTGTTGAATTGTAGCATAAATAAATAGATGTGTGAGGGTATTTTTTTCAAGCATCATTATGAAGACATTTTGTGATACTGCCTGCATAACTTCAAATCCTTTGCCTTACCTCCACTAAAATTATTCATAGCTCAGACTCCCTGGTGCCAACGCTATGTTCTTCTCACTAGTGTAACATGGGAATAACTTTCTTACATATTTCTTCTCATAATGCTGTTTTTACTGAAGAAGTAAAATACTATCCGAAGTACACAACTAAGAAATTGCATTAAAGAAATATCAAAGCCCTAAGCCTACAGTGATTTAGGCGTCGAAGAACAGAATTGGAAAGTCTCTTAATGCCTAAAAGCTTACTTGGCCAGAGATTCAGTTTTTCTTAATGTGGTGATTGCCGAGAATTAATAAAATTGGATTACTCACCTTTTTGAAAATTAGACCATTTGAATATTCAGCTTTTCATTGAAAAGAGGGGGAAGGAGAAAATTAAAAGAAGAAAAAGAAAAAAACTAAAATAGCAACAAAAAACAAACCAAGCTTTTCTTAATATTTTGCAGCTGTGTTAACTTCTAAAAATCTTTCAGGGATTTGGTTAAATTCTACTCATATTTCATTTAAACAAAAATAATTTCATCATTTGCAAGCATTCTTCAGTCCCACAATGTTAATGTTATCATACAGTGTGAGACAAAGGATATAAGTCATAAGACTCTTTAAGGTCTCTGGGTACCTGCAGTTACTCATGATATGTTCAGCTTAATCTCCCTGACTCCTTGCAGAGTCCACATGGACAGATGAAAGCAATATGGAAATGTGCTGCGCTTGAAAAGCAAACAGACACTTAGAATAGCCTTGTTTGCCTGATGCACACCTGCACTTTCTGAAATAGTTTTTCCAAGATATGTGACATTGGCAACACATAATTACACAGTATGACCTTGTATCAAAACATGATTTGCTTTCAAACATTGAGATGATTTCTGTAAAAATTTCCGTTTCATCTAAACTTGCCTTTAATTATTTTTCTGTGGTGATTATTTAAGAATTTGATCATTGTCATATAAACAGTATTATGGGAGAGTCAGAGGTTTAGCAAAACCCTGATGTACGTTCCAAATGGATATGAGAATACAGAGGTTCAAGAGCAGCCCTTTCTTTGCATACATTTTGAAATGGTCCTTGGAAATTGATAATTCCAGAGCAAGCACAAGTATGTGAAGATAAGAAACAAGGTTTCTTACATTATGCAAATTCCCACCCAAGTCTGAGAATGTCACTTCGCTTCTGGAACAGAGAAGGTTTGCGCATTTGAACATCACAGAGTTCATCTCAGCTCTCTGCCCTTTTCCTCAGTAATTATTCTTAGCTGTGGTATTGTAACTCTAAGATATGTGTGAGCAAGTGCATACAAAATCCATCTTCACTTAAGGCTTCTTTAGATTTTTTTAATCTTTCTGTTCTTCCCACTAATGAATAGGTTATGACATTTAAATGTGCTTATGTGTAGGGTTCAAATCAGTCATTTTTAGAGGTTAAGGAGTCATAGGCTGCAGCAAATGAATCCTGTGACTGAGACAAGCTTTTCCGACTGCAGTTTCCACTCTGTGTCATCCCAATTGTTAAAAAAATAAACATATCTTTAAAGTAAGGAAACTTTACTGACAGTTGGACTATTTACGACTCCTGATGCATAGGTGTGATAAAAACATAAAATGACACTGTTTTATTTTAAAATATTTTAAAATCCAAAGAAATTAGGGCTGAAGAAAAAAATTGCAAATACACTTTAGTAAGACATAATGCTCTATATACTGTACCTGAAAGCCTGATAGTGACAGAACAAACATCAGCTGAGGTCCAGAAAAAGTCTGCAATGGAAACAGGTATCCTTTGTTCTTTGGTCAGATGGATTTGTTTTGATTAGTCTCCAGAAAGATCTGTTGCACTGAATGTTTGTCTAGGCCAAAAATAGAGGTGGGGGGGAGGTGCCTCTGGAAAGTGGAAGTCAGAGGTCAGTTTTCATGCTACATAAAAGAAATAAGTTAGAAGTAGAAAGGGTGAGATAGCAGTGTTGGTCCTGTTGTGAGTAAAAGATAGAATAATCTAATATTGTACTGAAAAGATTTTACACACCTTTCTTGCTTTAGAGGGGACAGAGATTTATCTGGTACTAACACTAGCAAGGGAAGTGTTTAGGACTATAGTCTCCCCTAAGTCTGGCGAGTGCTATCCTGAATCCTCTCATGAAATTGTAAGTCAGTGGGAGCTTCCTCACTGACTTGCAGGGATACAGAATTTCACACATGTTCTGAACAGCTTGGCCTTGAGATGTGAAGCAAACACTAACCAAGTCTAATAGGTATTATCTCTCTCTGTCTGATGCTCACTCCTTTGGGTGGAACTGTCTCTACAGTTGAATGGGATGGAATCATATAAAATGGAGAAAACTCAACTACTTTGTTTTTTTTTCCTGCACTAGATAACCAGGCTGAACATGTAGACTGGGAAAAAAACTGCATTGTCATAAAATCTGCATTGTACTTCACTAAGCTGTTTTATTGAATATTTGTGCGCTATCAGGACAAAGTTTTGAGGAATGTGACTATGAGAATTCAAGAGGGTCTGGTTGAAACAACAGTGGACTTGGAGGCTATGTCAAAACATTTATTAATCTTCCCAGTCTTAAAAGACTGCTATTAAAAATTGAGGAAGTGAATTGCCAAAAATTTTTTATAATTTAGTAAAATACCTAACTAAATCAAAGGAAGTTCTATTTACATGTTTTACCTTCCTGAGTGAGAAAGGTTTCTTTGTTAAGAATTTTAACTTAAATTTCTCCTGTAGCTTCCTAATTTAATTAACATATACTGCAGTGAAAATTTATATATAGCAATTTAGAAATCTGTGATAATTCCAGTTACTCAGTGAGACAAAGTAAAGGGTATTTTTACCTTATAATTTATTTAAAACAACTAGAAGTCCTCAGTTTCTTCTGCAGGTAGCCTGTTTGAACACACATGTAAGACTTTAAAGGAAAAGAATTTGCAATGAGCAATCAAATGAAACTTCCATTATTTTTAATCTTTACTTCCTATTATCATCGTATTACTCTGTGAAATTGCAAGTAAAGCACATTAGCTTCTGTGAAATGTCTATGAAAGTTTGCTTTTTTTTTAAATTTTAACTTTGAATGTTAGAATATAATTACAATATTTTAATGTAATAAAATACTTCATTATGTCAATCAAGAGGTTAGTTTTGTGGAAATAAAACCAGATATTACTTCAGATTTCAGTATCATGACTTTGTAGGTCATTTATCCTGTGTAATGTGAAGCTGTCTAGGAGTAATTTGGACAGTACCTTTGTTTGCAATGACCAATGGTCATCTCAAGTAATAACTCTGGTCTTTATCTGAACAGATAAATAAAAAAAATTGTCCTGATGGATGGATGGATGGCTTTTGTGCATTACTATTTTAGAACAGTCAAGAAGAAATGTCAGACCTGCTCCTGTCAATTAAATACTTTATATGTGCCATTTTTAGTTCTTTGGAAGAAAGTGTAGGTAGGAATTTAAAGAAAAAAAATCACATATGTTCAAAAAACACCAAAGATCTTAAAATTTCAGATGTAGCCACAGTCTGAACAAAAGCATAAAAAAATGAATCCCATGAAGTCAGGAAAACTCAGGACCCATAACAGTCTTTTAGACTGATGCTCTTCTAAAGTGACAGAACAGGAGAGAGTAGATGTATACTGAATGCAGGAAAAGGGGCAAAAATGTAGGGAAAGGGAAGACCGAGTTTGGAGTGTTTGAAGTGTTCACATGATA
Organism: Donacobius atricapilla; assembly: GCA_013397315.1. Taxonomy (NCBI): domain Eukaryota; kingdom Metazoa; phylum Chordata; class Aves; order Passeriformes; family Mimidae; genus Donacobius; species Donacobius atricapilla. The sequence continues at coordinate 20,021 of WBMY01018025.1, read as the reverse complement.
TTGCTGAAATTTGCTGAACTGTTCCATTGTGTTTGCACTGGGTTAATGATAGTTAACTGAAAATCATTACCATTCCAATTGTGACACTCAAGGCTGTTTATATTAAGAAAATGCATATGTTCAAGTGCTGTAGCTTTCATATTCAAGGTATAAGGTTTCAGTCCACTTCAGGAAGCTTAGAATAGTGCTATGAATTGCTACTAAATCACTATTGTATCATTTGCCAAAGTAGGTGCAATAATGAGAGTTTTTTCTGGACCGTAAAAATACACTAAATGAGTACTACAGTCACAGATATCAAGCAGGTGGGAGTTTTCAAATAATGCACAAGAATTGTTGAAATAAAATCTCAAAGACTTTTAGGATTTTTTTGTTTAAAATGCCCACCCCTTCCTCCTGCCTGAAAAAGGGGGAAAATCCAATTTTTAAAGGGAAAAGAATCAGCTGTACTTCATAGTTGTTCTCATATTAATTCTCAAAGTATATGTGATCTTGAGCATATCTAACACAATTATACCATTTTTGTGAAGCAGGAAGTGGAAAATTCTTACTTGTCAAATCCTGAAAATAAAAAGGGAAATGATAAATGACCTGCAAATGGGAGAGGAGTCCAGCCACTGTTTTCATGTAGAGTATAAACTCATTTCATTTGTTCAGATGATTAAACTGCAGTTTATTTTCTGAGGTGTAAAACTGTTCTGTTACAGTTTATTTTTCCAGCAGAAACAATAAGGTGCCAAAAATGAACACCTAAAAACTCTAAATAAAAGCATAGAACACCTAAAAAAATTTAATAAACCCCATATCAGTTTGAAAGAAAATAGAAAAAATAGAATACATAATTTAAATGAAGGCATGCATACTACCTATAAAATGGAAGTCAAATTTGAACGTTTAAGAGCTGAGATACTGAATAAGTAAGGGATTTTTTTACCACCAGCACTCGTATTATTTTATAAAAGAAAATCAGCAGCAGCTAAATGAAGTGCTAATCTGGTATTGATGTCTGTATTGATGTCTGTCCCTGTCTAAAGTACTTTTCACACCTCAGTGATTGATTCTATGATGTTATAAGTTAATCTGCAGTGTCAGTTGTCTATTCCTATTTTTCTCTGTCATGATGACATTCCTTTTAGCACAGCAACCACTTGCTTCCTGATGAATTTCTGCTCATTCTCTTTCCAATAAGGAATCAGCTAAGAAACATTTTTGAGGCTGGATGCTCAGGATTATCAATAAAGGATAAGTAGTGTATCACCACCACAAATACAGAAGTTATAAATCCAAATATTATTCTGAAATCTAGTCTCTGTCGTGAAAATAACAAGTAGTAATTTTTTTTTTTAATGGTCTACTAGAGAATCAGCTACAATACATTACAAAAATGAATAGCTGTGTAGAAGTTATACATAGGTGACAGGGTGCTGAGGACTGGCTGTCCCTGCCTGGCCCCATCAGGGCTACCCCTGTCTGCAGCCCATGATCCCATAACACCCCCCAGTGCCATCATCCCCTGCCCCAGTGCTGCTGCAGCAGAGCAGGTCTCCATCTCCCACTGTCCTGTCCAGCCATGCCCCTGCTGAGCCAGGCCCACCCTTATATCTGGGTGCAGCCTCAGCCTGTCACTATCCTCAGGGATCTGTCCGATGCCTGGAGCTGCCCACTGCCCCAGGCTCTCTGGCTGTTGAGAGTGTAACTAGGAGTGGCCCTTCTGTCAGGGTCTGCCCTTTCTGTTCCACTAACACTGCCCATGCCTCTGAGTGCTTCCTCCAGCCCAGGGCTGACTCCTTGCCCAACCCCAGTGAGACCACCTGGTCTTCTGAATTCATCATGAACAATTTGACATAATCACTTTTGGTTCCAACACCAAGTGCCCCTGTCATACCACATTCCCAGTTGATTCTTCCTGCCCCTGCTCCGTGTCCCCTGGCAGAGTTGTGTGACAACCCACATCAATTAAATCTGCCTTCTGACCCAAATCTATGTGCCCTGACAACATGCCCAGACTTTTGCCGGTCCCAATTTCAAATAGTATAGGATGTAAATCACCCAACCTCTCTAAGATTCCCTATATATATATTTATGTTTATAAATTTTACACTGCTTAAATTCACAACAGGTGACTGGCCTCATCTGTATTATCATATTCACAAGACTCCAGATGAAGTTTGTCTAACCTACACGTCATGCTGTTTGTGTTAGCTGACTCCTGTTAGCTCCCACACTCTGTGTCAGGGACCAGGGAGTTTGGGCATTGTACAGACCCAGAAGCCAAGGCTGTGGGAGGGTGGCTAGGCAACAATTCAATGAATCTTCTAAATCTAAAGAAGAGAAGACTGAGAGAGGGTCTCATTAAATATAATAAATATCTCAAATAATGGTGTCAAAAGGATGGTGCCACATTCTTTTTGGTGGTGTGCAGTGACAGGATGAAGAGCTATGGCCATAAACTAAAACAGCAGTTCCACCTCAGCATGAGGAAGAACTTCTTTCCATTGAACGTGGCAGAGTGTAGGAGAAGGGAATACAGGTGACCTCACCCCTGATAAGTAACAGCTGTGTTAATTAACTAATACAGCCTCACCACTGATGAGTCACAGCTGTATCCAATAAGGATGAGTGAGATAAAAGAGGGAGTTAGCTGGTAAGGGGAGGATCATCGTGGAGGGGGAATATTGAGGAGCATGAAAGAGAGAATCATGAAACAGGATCCTGGGGAGATAAAATCCCAGTCAGGAAACCAAGTCCAGAAAGTGGATAGTGACAGGTGCCAGTCAGGAGCCTAGAAATGGTCAGACAAGTCCACAGCATCCAGGTAGGACCAAATTCAAGCGGGAAATCAAGGTTAGTCTCAATAAGGTGAGTAATCTTGCTTAGCATGCTGACAAGCAGCTCAGGCAGGCCAGGAAGGAGTGTCTGAGTTCCCAAGCTTCCCAAGAAAGACCCTTCTCAGTCTGCTCTTTTTCAGTAGCCTGATCCCAGATGACCCAACTGCATTACACCAGCAAACCCTTGTGGTGAGGAGGGAGCTTGCTCAGGACCGTGGCCCACAGGCTGGATATTGCAGAATAACCTCTGAGTAGCAGAGAGAGTAATGCCGCAAAGCATGATGTTTTGGCATCATTCAGTATGATTGTACAGACAGATGTCTTCATTTTATGGATCCCCTTATCTCAAGTGGTGTCACAGAAGAAAAATATTTAATGTTCACACACTTATGAAGACAACTAAAATGCTCATATTTTCTTCCTTTTTACAATAAAATCCATTTAGTTGCAATAGGTCCCCTACAATCTGAGTATAGAGGAAACTCCCTGGAAGTAACATAGATACTGCTCATTCAGACAATAAGGATGGGTAATCATCTTCATCTTTCTCTATGTTTGTGGCTGTATTTGTAGCCTTTTCTATATTTGTAGTAGTTTGGTTACATAAGCCTACTCATTCTCCACAGATAAATTCCTCCTTTTATGTGAAACATGAATTATAAAATAAGACCACAACTGTCCTGGGTCATCTACTCATGGGTGAGTATCTAAATTAATGGAGGATAACTAAGATACCAGCTAAGCATAACTTGCTCATTTGTTTTTAAATGAAAAAAAACTCCCCATAGAGAGTTTCTCTTAGTTTTCTCTTTCATGTCCTCAACATTCTTGTCCATGCAAGAGTTTCTCACTCTCACCCATGATGCTTTGAAGAAGAAAGACCTCTAAAGTTTCTGTTGTGGAGATTATATTTTGATACAACCCATTACATATTTTGTTCAGAAATCTTGTCTTGCAATTAATTTCCTTAAGTCTAAAAGTGAAAGTTTTGTATTGACTGATCTGTCTTACGATTCACAAAACCATTTGCACTACTATTTTAATGCAGAAACAAAGACATATGTCTTGGAGCCATTAAAGCCACAGTGGAATTAAGAGGCAGATTTGATATTTATACATAAATGAACAAGATGAACAATTGATCTGTGTTTATATTGAACTCTTCCTTGGATTTGAATACTTAACTCCAGGAAGAAGTAACTTTTTTGCATGTGGTAACCTCAGCTTTATGGAAAAAAATTCTTATGGCGTCTTTTTATAAATTTTCATCTAACTGAGCAATAAGGGTCATTCTCTACACATCTCATAACATTTTGACTTAATGAAGAAAAAAAGATTATGGAATAACTTTTGCAAGGCAGTATTTGTACAGTGAAGAGGGAATTATCCTTATCCCTTTTATGCACTGAGTTTGAAGGTAAGATGTGCCCAATGGGTCAGCATTCAGTGAAAGACAACGACTGTTCTCTCTGGAACAGCTTTCACTACAGCTAAAGGCTAGGGAGTTCAGCATGACACTGCAAGGCATATGCTTTATTATACTTGTCCATATTTCAAAGAAGAGTTTAGAATATGTGGGTTTGTCTGGAAAAAAGAAAACTGAGATATAGACAGGAGGAAAAAATGCCACAAGAAGAAATCTGGCCACAAAGAGGTAAACTTTCTCCTTTACTCAGAACAGAAAAGTAAATAATTGAACTGAGACAAAGATCTGTTAGTATAGATAGTAGTTGAGATTTTTTTGTTTTAATGAGTCACATGATTAAAGCACTAAATGAGGTTTTTTAATAATTTTGGATGTTATAAAGGTAGCAAAGAAATATTTTAAGGAATGGATAGAAAAATACCTGCAAGAAAAAGAAATAATTAAACTTGATTCTGTTTTCATTAAGAGACAGACTAGTTGATACCTTAAGATCCCTTCCTGCTCTATTTAACAACAGTTCTATCACAAACGATGGGACGTTTACAGGGGTTTTTTGGGAGGTTTTTTTCAGAGCACGTTCAAAAAATACACTTAGGTTTAATTTTTGGTTTGCGAGTGTGGACTTTTTTGTTTTGCTCTTGGTTTTGTTCTTGTCATTTTGTTTTTAAGATGTTTTTACTTATTTTTCTAGTTTAGTTAAGATATTCTCTCCCCAGCCCAATATGAGAACTTTGGGTCAGTTGATGTAAGGATATCTTCCAACTATTTCTATAGAAATACTTGAATATGAGTTTGAGTCATAAAATATTAGACGGGCCAGTGCATTTGGTTCCTTGGAGGAGCTGTATGTGGAATCAGCATGTTCAACATCTTAAGTCCGTGTTCGTAGTTTTCATTGCACATTTAATTTTATCCCAACAAAATGCCTCTAAGCTAACATCTGCATCATTCTCCTCACAGTCTTTGAATGTTTAAGTAGAAGAATAAATGGGAAAATGATGCCGGTGGCTCTGGCTAGCTCTTCACCCTGGCCACGCTGGTCAGGAGGGGCCATTCCCAGACTGCGAGCAGCCCAGGTAACAGCAGAGAGCAGAGCTGCTTTCTGCTCTCCTGGTCTCCTCGATGTCTAGGCACGAGGCAAGGGACAGAGAAGGCTCCCTCAAAGGTGTTTATTTCTTCAGATGTTCTGAGAGAGAGCGAGGGGTCCCGCGCTAACATTTAAACCGGGGGGCAGAAGGGTGGGGCAGTAGGTGACTGGCCCCAGGTTAACACAGGGCAGGGTCAGGAGAGGGGACAAAGGGATAGGAGAGGAGAAGCCTTTGGAGGGTACCTTAGTTATTGGGGTGGGGGGGGAAGCAGGGATGAACCGTTGTGATAAACAACTCCAAAACAGCTTAACAAAACCCACCACCGCAGGAAAATAAATTCTATTGTGTACAACTTAATGAAGACTCCACTAAAGCTCTACTCTTTACATTGTTTATGCATTTTTGCATTTGACAAAGCCTGGGAACAAAATCAAAACTAGTTCTGTAGCTGTGCACAGAAGCATTTTTACTTTTTTTTTTTTTCCCTATGTAAATAAATGAATTTTTCTCTGCATTTCTTCCTTCCAAGGAAAGACTGCTCATACTTTCTGCGCTGCACCATCAAACAGCATCATATTTATCAAAAGCTGCAATTTATTGTATGCCTGGTGGTCATTCCTGACAGAGATTGAACCCAGCATTGTCATTTTAAAAGTCAAATGTGGTATTTTGCTACCCCTCTAAGAAAGTTCTGGAGTTATACTAGTTTGACTGTAAATTTTCATCCAAGGTTTTAACCTTAAAAATGAGCTAATGTTAGCAATACACATTTTCCTTAATAGAGTGTAGTACACTACCAGATCCATTGTATCAGCTAAGAGTAGCTTTAGTTCTATCCAAGAAGGCCAACTCTTCTGTTGGTGTGTTATCTGTGTAAAGATAGTAGGAAAATACAGGACTAAAGGTAGAATGTTAGTTTTTCCCTCCTTTTTGATTTCCAAAGAGGTATATCAAACTGTTAGAGTATGGTTTTGCTGAAGAAATAGATGATAAAACATTCGAATGTTTCGTCTATGAGAGTCCCACCAGTGCAATCAGAGAAAAGACAATCCTAACACTGGCAAAACTAATGATTTGCTCTCAAAAACATAATATGGAAGTGTTACTGCATTAAGTTTAACTTCAAATCTCTGCACCAATTTAAAATACTAAAGGATAACATGCTGTCTGCAGAACTAAAAAAAA
>WBMY01018025.1:0-13461 GCA_013397315.1 Donacobius atricapilla | reverse complement strand
AAGGTGTATTGTAACTGGTAGTTGCATTTAAAAATTGTTTGCAGTATTTTTTTGTAACACAATCAGAGCTGTTCCACTTCACTGAAATAATTCAATATACATCCAACAATAGAAATAGTATTTGCTAATACAAGTAACCTTCCCAATGTAAATCTACACAATCTCATAAAATATTAAACTGTATTCTTCAAAGCTGTGCAAGATAACTGATGTTCAAATGCAATTTTTGTTCTATACCATATTTCTTTAATAATGCAACATTTTTCAACTTTCTGAAGATGAAAGACTTTTCTTCCATGATATGCCTCTTGGTTTTATTTGTTTTGGTGGGTGTTTTTTCTGTTTGGTTGGGTTTTTTTTTCGTTTGTTTTTTTCTTCCCTCTCCTGGAGGCAGTCCACTTCATAACTTTGCCTATACCACCTGAAAAGTTCAATAATAACTGTACCAAAATAAAGAGTAGCATTAAATGTCTGAGATTTTTTTCTGTTATGCTACTATTATTGGTCCAAATAAAACTGGCTGAAAGGTTAGCACTATCATGCTGTTTTAAAAAGTCTCTAGAATGATGTGGTAAGGAGCATGTATATGATCTGACAGACATTGTTGTCCATTAAAAGTTTTGAAAGGCATCACTAGAGAGCACTTAACAGAAGCTAAAAACATCCTCAGTATTGAACAGATAAGGTTATCCAAACCCTTTAATGCCATCTCCAGAGACAAGCCTGAGAAAGCTGATGGAGTTCAGAATATTTTAGCTTTTATGTTGACAAACTGATGTTCCTAGAACTGTAAAAATGAAGCTTAGATGACAAAGTTGGCAACAAGAGCATTTTTCACAGCAAAGGAAGCATTACCTGCTTACTATAACTAAAAGAATATGGAGCAAATGGGATATAAAATAAATCTCAAGCTGCCAAAAATTTATAAGCACATTTAAATCACAGAGTGTGTTCACTCCAACTTGTTTTCAGCAAGAGTTTTTGAATAAGTTGTACCTGATTTTCCGAGGTTTTTGTTTTGTTTGCATTAACCTTGATTGAAAACATGACAATACCAATACTGGAACAGAATACAACATATGGAAATTGGCTTAAGATTCTGAAGCATCAGTTTTTTATTTTATATTACCATAAACTCTAAGATGTCTAAGACCACTTTTCATTTTTCTTCTGCCTGAAACAAGAACTAACTGTTCTCCCAAAGAGCACCCACCAGTGACATAAAATTATAACATCATTTTTGGTATGGTGTACAACTCTCTCCCCTTCATAGCTGACATTTCAGTATCAGTTTTGGTGGGGTTTTTTTTGTTTTTTTTTTTTTTTTTTACGTCGTTGCATCAATCAGCTGAAAGGAAAACGATTTAACATATAAACTCACTCTTAGTAAGATACATAATACATTTTATAATTTATGTAGTTTTTCTTGGGTACAAAAACAATTTATTTTTCTAGTAGACCCCTTTATCATGACAAACTTAATAAATGTTTTATAAAAGTAGAGAATGTATGTATTTCATATTTTTTCTCTATGACTATATATCTATATATGTGTGCATAATATGTGGCAGGAATTGATTTTATGACTAGGCTGTGGAGACATTTGGGAATCCAGTAACATGCAAAAGAATATCTGCCTTGATATCTGTCCTTTACTTTAAGGTAAAAATTTCAAAAAATTATCCGTTTGTGAAGAGTTTAAAGAACAATTATCATGAAGTGACAGAGAATTTCTAGTTTCTTCCCAAGAGAGAAAAATTACAAATAACACCTTGTAGCTGTGTAGCTATTTATAGAAATTATATGTCAAGTACCATTATTTGAAATACATCTTTGCCATCTGCTCCAGTCCCAGAATTCAAAATGGGAAGATTTTGCAGTTATGATACACAAGTCTAAGACAAAATGTGAAAATGAGTCTATAATCAAAGCATTCCTGTCCAGCCTCATCTGAAAAGATAATGTTCTTATTGGTCATAAGCCTTATGTTTGCATTACAGATAGGAAGATATTTGTACCTTCCGAATATCAAGAGTAACTTTATTGAAGATTTGATGCACAACTCTATTAGAGAGTGGCAAATAAATGTTATGCAAGTTTACTGCAATGCTCCTAGAAGAGTGATTGCCAGTGTTAGGTAATATGAAAAAATACACAGGCAGATTATTTCCTGCAACAGGTTACCATGAAATTTGAAAAAAATCTTTCATCAATTACAGCATATATATATATTTTAAACGTCCATTTTAGGCAAGACATTTATTAACTTGAACTTGCTATTCTGTCTTAGAACAAATCACTTCATACTGCTGATTATATGTGTGTTCTGAGCTATAAATACAATATCTACCCCAAAGACATCATGAGCCACATGAAATTTGCTGCTTTCCTTGAAACTGCAATGCTTACATCCATGCTGAATCAAAAATTGGCAGGTCTAGATCCATAAGTTCCCCCACAAAAGAGGAAGAGCATGTGAAATATACTTTATTTGTTTTCTCTTTAAATGCCTATTGTTAAACTTTAAATAGGTTCATGTTTATGCCATAGAAATACTAGACTAACAGTTTCAATAAAATAGGGTCAAAACAAGATAACTGCTAAAAACCACAAAACAGAGGGAATCTTAAAAATAAATAGGGTAGGCAGACCCTATATGACCCATAAGTTATATGATTTGACATATAGTGATGACTGTAAGAAAAAAAAAAAAACCTGGAATAAAAATAGAAATAGGCTGTGATATAAAAATTATATATAGTTTTAACTTCTGTTTAACCTATGATATTAGGTATTTTCATGAGACTGATGCTTTTTACCAAAGCTGTAGCTTCATTATCTTTCACAGCAGAGAGGGGAGAGTAGTCTTCTTGTTGTTTAGGGTTTATTTTTGTTAGTTTGGTTGGGTTTTTCTTGGTTTTGGTTGGGTTTTTTTTTTTTTTAATCATTAAATTATTTCCATAAAGCTTTAACATAGGGAAGACTTATCTCCACAGATCTGAACAGAAAACCAACCGTGGAATAGTTCCTACGGATACATATACCCCTATGTGTATATATGTACATGGTTAAAACAGATTCCCTAGGAATAAAATTCTGTTTCTGAAAAATTTTGCTTCTAAGTCACTTTTCTTCTAAACACCATTGCACTTTCCTGATACATCTGTATTAATGACAGCATCAACAGATCTTAAAATTGCACCACCCTTTTACACACAATTTCCTTTTCTTAGTGTTGAAGAGCAACTCAACATTATAAATCATACCTCAGGCAGTGTAGAAAACCTGGAAGCTGTAATTTTTACAGTATGCCTCACATTATAGTGGCATGGCGGGGGTTCTTGGTAGTGGGCTGAGTCCTTTCACACAGTAATAGCTAATGAGCAGTGGCTTCTCTCTGTCGAAATGAAGAAGGGTTTGTGCAAGAGTGATATTTATTACTGCATGTATGATAGCTGCTGTTTTCCCTTCTTTACCCATTGTGTGAGATCTCAAACTCCTATTTCAATGCTCCTCTCAGTGGGAAGAACTCACCTTCATTATCCCCATGAAAGGGGATAACTCCAGCTGTGTTTTCAAAGAAAATGGCTGCAACTGCATTTCACTAGGAATTCAATCTTCCTGTGCTTTAAATATTTCAGCAGTGAAAATACCTAAGAGTTCTCTAGTTATATTTTTTCAGAAAAAAACCCCACTGATTACTGAGACAGTAATCCCTAAAACACCCAGCTCTTATTATAAAACTACTCGTAAACTTTGAATCTGAACATGAAAGCAACTGCCAAGCTATTGACAGGGATAAGCATCAGTACAGCATGTTTTTCCCCTCCTGTGGGTTTTGGAGTCTGCACACTAAAATACCCAGAAGGTTAATATTAACTACCTAAATCCCTTGGTAAGTCTAAAAATCATAGAATACAGCAAATCTAAGGTTGCAGCTGCACCTTAATGCTGTTATTAACTATAATCCTTCACTTGACTAACATATTTAGTCAGGAAAGATTCTGATATTTTCCACGTTACATTCTCTTACTATGTAAGGATACTGCAGTAAATAAAAAAAAATCTCATTTGTTCATCAACTGGGTTATTTTATAAAGCTTTGCAGTGGCATGTAATAAACTGCATATGAACATGGCTCCCTCTACTGACTGCCTTTAGAGGCTTCAAGAGTTTGATTTCTCAGCCTTATTTTATGCCTTTATAGTATAACAATAATAATTTATAATAATATCTATAATATTCACAAAAAAAATCTGAAGTTTCTTCTATTCTGAAAAACAAGGATTCTTTTCTTCCTTTTCCTTTTCCTTTTCCTTTTCCTTTTCCTTTTCCTTTTCCTTTCCACTCTCTTAATATTACATGCTCTTTGGCCAAAACATTTATTTCTCTGAGTCCAAAATTACTATTTACTGTTAGGGCACTCCTGCCAGTTCATAAGAAGCTTTCAAGTGCCTGAAAAAGATATCTAAAATTTCACTAGCAGAATTATATTTGCCACAAACTATCTGCAATCTCATTTATTTAAAAATGTTGAAATATAAAGAAGTTGAAGGTTGAAATCTAACAGAAAAAAGAAATTGATAAGGAAAATCAGTAATTAATAGAGTTGTCCATGAATTGGTCACTAGTTAATACAAAAAAAAACACAACTAAGACCAAAAAAAACCCAAACAAAAAATCCCCACACAGCCAGCCAAGCAACCAGCCAACCAACCAACCAACCAAAAACAATGAAAAAAACTAAAAACACACAAAAGAAACAAAAATCAAAAAACCCCACCAAAACCCTCACAAAACAACAATCTATTAGCAAATTAGAACGTCTTTCATTTCACACTTAAAACATTACACGTAGTAATGAGCAGTTACTTTAGAAGAGGTTTGTATCATTCAGTTATCATACTCTAGACACATCCATTACAGGAATGGTCTAGGCTTGCTTCATAGTCATTCAAGGGAAATGGTCAATTTAGCAAGAATGGGCCTCGGATATATTTTAGATGTGTTATTTACAGTAGAGGAATCACCCAAGTTGGGTGGGGATGTCCATCTGCTCAAAGGTAGTAAGGCTCTACAGAGGTATATGGAAAAACTCAATCAATGGGCCAAGGACAACTTAATGAGGTTCAACACGGCCAAGTACCAGGTCCGGCCCTTGGGTCACAACAACCTTTTGCAGCTGTACAGGCTGGGGACAGAGTGTTTTGACAGCTTTTTTTCAGAAGAAAGGGACTTGGGAGTGCTTGCTGACAGCTGAATATGAGCCAGTTGAATATGAGCCAGCAGTGTGCCCAGGTGGCCAGAAGGTCCAGTGGTGTCTTGGCCTGGATCAAGAATAGTGTGGCTGCTAGGACTATGGAAGTGTTCTTGCCCCTGTACCTGGCACTAGTGAGGCCTAGATTGAGTGCTGTCTTCAGTTCTGGGCCACTCTCTTTAAAAAGGGCCTTGAGGTGCTGGAGTATGTCCAAAAAGGGCAACGAGGCTTGCAAAAGGTCTAGAAGACATGTCTTAAGAGAAATGGCTGAAGGAGGTGGGTTTGTTTAGGCGCAGGAAGAGCAGGCTCAGGGATGACCTCATGACTCTCTAGAACTCCCTGACAGGAGGGTGTAGTAAGGTCTCTCCTGCTGTGTCTGCAGTGGGAGGACTAGAAGAAATGGTCTTAACTGACACAGGGGAGATTCAAATTAGATACTAGGAAAAAAAAAAAAAATCACTGTTAGCATCATCAGGCTTTTGAATATGTTACCCAGGGAGGTGATATGGTTTCATAGTTTGAGGGCTAACATGGTAGTGCTGGGTTGGACTTGGTGATCTCAAAGGTCTCTTCCAGCCTTGGTGATTTTATGATTCTTTAATTTCTGAATTTTCCCAAAAGTTTCTAATATTTCCAAAATCTTTGGTGTAGATGTAGTAACTCAGCAACTTCTTACCCTAAATTGCAAAGCAAAGCTACATGCTGTCCTCGGGCAGAATAGACAATTTGCTGTGGCCACTGTATGCAATAGTATTACTCATATACTGTTCATTATATTTTGCTCTTTTATTCTTCAACGACTCTAAATCTACTGCCATTACACTGTTTTTATGGTGTCTGTTACCATAGTGATACACAACATGTGCCTAGTTGTCTTTTCCTATCTTTTAAGCTTTGGTTAGTAGTATAGATACTGAAATACTCTCTGCTTAAAATGTTTCCAAATTTTCTCAACATTACATGAAAGCCTTAGTTCAGGTGATAGCTTAGAATTACTGATCTTTGACTCTCCCATTCCTTGGGTAATTTATCTGAGGTTTCCTAGGCAATTGTGTTACTTGAAGCACTAGTCTGTAATACCAACAATGCTGCTAAGCTCTCCTTGTGGCGTTGTCAATTCCAGCCGTTCTTTATGCCTGCAGCTCTTCATGCGAAAGAGAAGCTTTAATACCCATCACATTCCTTTGCATCCATGACAGACGCGAAAGGTGGAAAAAGACTATTTACAAGGGCATGGAACGATAGGACAAGGGGGAATGGGTTTAAACTAGAAGAGAGTAGATTTAGATTAGATATTGGGAAAGAATTCTTCCTTGTGAGGACAGTAAGAGAACAGAGTGGAAGAGCTTGCTCAGAAAAATGTCTCATACCATGTCCTGGAAGTGTTTCCGACTAGGTTGGATGGAACTCTGAGAAACATGATCTAGTGAGAGGTGTCCCTGCCCACAGGAGGGGATTTGGAACTAAATGATCTTTTAAGGTCTCTTCCAACCCAAATCATTCTATGACTATGCTAAGATGCGAGAAAACTCAGCTGCTGTAATGTTAATACATAGGGCTCAAAATAGGTCAAAAATAACAAAAAATTCTATCCGAGACTATATATTCTCATGAAGGCTTTTTACTTGTATAGTTGTTTCATAAAGAAACAATTACCCCTCCAAGAAAGAGATCTTCTGCAAGTTAAAGTTCAAAAGGACCTAATTAAGTTTAGACTAATAGAGAACACTTCTGAAAAATAAAATAGCCTTCATTAAGGCTAAGAACTATCTAGAAGAAAGTTGTCAAATATACAGGATTTTTTGAACTAAAAATTTACAAAATAATAAAAATTAAAAACTTATTGATCTGCTCAGTATCCTAATATTATCCTAGATATCTATTTCCTTAACTATAATATGCATTCTTTTTTTGTGGCATATAAGTATTTTACAGATTCAGGGATTATTAATCACTATTAGACTAATTCAGAATTAATAACTTGGAATATAGGACAGAAGGTACAGTCCTACTTATCTGAGACTCATAACTGAATCCAAGGAAAATAAAGAATGCAGTATGAACTCAGTCAACAAGAGATACAAGATAATCACATTTTCTGAGTAAAAATGTAGCTCTCATCAAACTAAAGTATACTTGCAAATTGTGAAAGCTTCGGTCTGATAAAGGTGTTAGTATCTGAAATTGTATGACATATGCAGAGGAGGCATAGCATTTCATTTGGCAAGCTGGATCTAGATCTTTAGCAGATGTTAGTAAATTCTTCTCTACTTTTAATCTTAGAGAAAGGGAGGAAAAGTTAAATTTAATGCCATAACTGAAATTATAACTCTACATGGACCTTACCCAAAATAGCATAAATGTAGATGTCCTGATTAGAGGCAACAGGAAAAAAATAGAGGAACATGTTTAGCAGTGAGGAAACTTGGAGAATAAGTTGATAAAAATGCAATTATAAAAACAATATAAAAATTCTTGATGATAATAAACTTCTCAGTCTCAGGAATGGTAATTGAACTAAGGCTATTTTCATCTTGTCATGTGGTGAAGAACACACTAAAACACCAACTATACTCAAGAATACAGTACCGTGTAAGGACACATGCTACTCATATTTCAAAGAAAGCAATCGTTTCTACAGAGCTAAATTAGGTAACTGCATAACTGAAAATGAAAATAAATTCATTCTAATAATATGTTATAAAAGAGTGATGGAGAAGAGATTTTCATAGGGGTTCTTTTAATGGTTGAAAGAGTCAAGAAATAATGCAACATTCCTTGAAAAATTACATGCAGTCTGGATATCAAACCCATCTACTTGGCACATATTCACAAGGTAAATTTTAACTTAGCATCTGAACTGGAACTAAATGTGAACATTGATAAAATCCAAAGGTTTATTTCTAAAACCTCATTTTACCCTATACCCACACAAACTCATGAAGCAAATTGTTTTGAACTAGATCTAAAATATCTTCTACGATACTTTGTAGGTGATAGCTAAAGATGTAGATTCTGCATCAGAGATAAGAATGAGAACAGCTAGGTCTAATTGTGTCTTATGTATCTCATTATAAAGATCTACATTTGGGCTGTTCCTTCAAGTTATCCTTTGCAGCAATTGGAAGACAAAAAATACATTGAAAATCACATATTTTGGATCCCTTTTTTGATCCATGGACAAAGGGAGACTTGGATGATTACTTAAGATGATATCTACATTATAGGATGACTAGAAAGAGGTAAGAATACTGTTTAGTGTGCTTGATCCAATTAATGAGAAAATGTGTACAAATGTCATGATACCTTCTTTCATTCCCCATAAAGGTAAATTGTAAATGGTCCTAATTTCAAAATGTTTAGGTGAATGTTCAATATAAGGAACCATTAACAGAAAGCCACTAGTGGTGATTTTTCATGTCATGTGTACTACACTTCAAAAAGTAGAAAAACAGAAATAATTTCTCAGTAATTCAGAAGTTAACATTGTCACAGTTTACATTCAACATTACAAAGACCAGTAGACCTAGGGTATTTGTATTTATCTTGTCACTAAGTCAGAATAATATTTCAACAGATTCTTCTTATTCAGCAGTCTTTTCTGTATCTCTGCATTGTCCTACAAAACTCATTAAAAAAATAAGGGAAAAAAAAGTCACCTTGCTTCATGAAGTGTCATCTCTGATGCTATCAGTCACTGTATTGTGCTAAGCAAGATGATTTTATGAGCTGGAGAAAACCCATGGCTCATAAACTCAGCAGAGGTGAGTGAGTTATGATAGTCGTTCAAATACGCTAATGAAATTCCTAAAACATCAGTATGGTACATTAGTCTTCCTAACATTTAGCTTTATTAAGCACACAGATCAATGGGAAGCTGTCTTGTATGCCAATTGTTTAGCTTCTTTAAAATCCATAAATTTTTAAACTGCTTTTCTGCCCATAGCAAAGGAGAAACTTCGGCGGTCAAGTTTCAAACTGTGGATGAATCTAAGGATTTTGTAGGTGCATACGGGAGCTAAACCCAATGTGTCAATTCTAAGAAGTTGTCATTGTGAATACATTTGTTCACTAATGGTAGTCCTAACATTATCCCCACATAATGTTTATCTACAGCTCTTGACTTCCATTAAATGTGCAAGTGCTCATGTGTTCCAGAATCAGTTTTGGAACTGCCTACACACATTTCTCATTTTTACCCTTGTGAAAATGGAATATGATGTCATGGCACATATTGCCAAAGTAGTGACACTTCTGTGATCAGAAAGTAGCAAAAAGTTTTCAGAGATAGAGGTATGACTTTCTGAGAGAGATTTGAAGCAAATCTTCATAAAACAAGTTCAAGAAATTCATCACATTTTAAATAAAGTAAACGGCATTTCTATTCTGAAAGTATCAAATTACAATTTTAAACACAAATAATCATCATGGAAATATATTTATATGGAATACTTATTGATTGCATCAATAAAAAACAATTAAGAAATTGTATAATGCTTTGTATTTAAATGTGAAGAAATTGGCTGAAAAAAGGACCATGCTATTCTGCATTTTGCAACCCAAATTATCCTTCTCAGTTTGATTCTTACGTGCCTTTCTTTCTTTTTTCCCTATTTTGTTCTTTTTGATTATTTATTCTGAGTAGAATAAAACTAACAACAGCAGCAACAAGGGAGAAAACTGCAGTTTCCTTGGATATATGTGAAGAGCATATAAAAATTCTCCACTTCAGATGCCTACATCCTCTAATTTAAGTTTGTGTTAGCTGTTCTTATATGAAAAAATATCAAAAAGTTTAATAAAATTCTGAAACTATCCAAGATCTGTAAATTATAAAATTACCAAGTGACAAACCTGGAACAGTTGCTGGTGGTGGGAAATCATTGTTTTATTTTGCTTTGTGGGTTTTTTTTTTTTTTTTTTTTGGTGAGTTGTTTTATTTTGTTTTTAAATAATTCAGAAATAACCAGCTTTGGATATTATATAGCAATTGAGAGAGTCAACCAAATGTAACAATGAATAAATCAAAGACCTATGGATTGTAAATGATGCTAATTATAGCAAAAATAAAAATCAGATGTAAACAGAAGAGTCAGAAAAATTAGTCTGGTGCACTTTGCTATTTCAAATTAAAGGATCACACACCAATAAAAGTGATGAAATTCAAAGAAATTCATTCTATTGAATAAAAATACAAAATTGGAAAGCAATGATTCTGAAAAAGATATAAGGATTTTTGCAATTTGCTGAGAGTACCTATTGCAATGCTGGTGGAAAAGAATACTGAAAGACATAAAAAAGAGAATCGTAAAAGGGGTGATATCTCTGCTCAGCTTAGTGAGACCAATATACAAAGTTAGCATCCATATTTTTAAAAGATGTAAAATTGTAAAAGGTATAGAGAAGAGACATTTCCAAGGGCTGTTAAAAATGGCTCATGGTGGAAGATTTAGAGCACAGTCTGTTTGGTTGATCAAAAGATTAAGTGATTTGATTGCACTCATAAGTACTTATACAGGGGCAAAATGCCCATTGCTAACGGCTTCAATCTGGCAGAAAAAGGGCTATCAAGGACCTATGCCTGGAAGATGAAGCCAGATAAATTCCAATTAGAATTTAGGCACATCTTTTTAACTGCAAGGGCAATTAATCACTGAAACAAGCTACCAAGGGATGAAGTAGATTTCTGTGTCTGGAAACCTTTAAATAAAGAATAGTTGCCTTTCTAGGAGATATACTTCAGGCAAACACAAGTTATTGTCTACTCAAATAAAAGTTATTGAGCTCAGAAGAGCTCAATAAAACTGGGTAAAGTTTAGAGTTTTGTAATTGGAAAGGGCTAAGACTGATGATTTAATGGTGCTGTTTGACCTTACTCTGGAAGATTTTGTGGTGGATATCCTTAGTCACTTCTGTGCCTCTCACAATTTGATTGCATATAAAAATCTTTGGCCAGAAAACTCAATCAACTATGTGAAAACCCGTATTTTTCCTTCTTTTACATTTGCAGAATAGGTACTATGTTTACTAATATGGAACTTTGTTGGTTTTATTGAATTTAATAAAAAGCAATAAAGTTAATATTTTGCAATTGTTTCCAAATATATATGTATTTCAAATATATAAATAGCTTAAATCAGTATTAATTTTAGCAGACTCACATACAGTTCAAGTATTGGAAAAAAAATTAAATAGTAGACAGTAGAGTTCAAAGCATCATGGGGATACACACAATTAACTTTACCAAAAATGAAAAGCACCAGTTTGAAGTCAGATAGTGAAGTCAATGGAACTGATCTCAGTTAAGTATGTGTACAGATCTTTGAAGAATCAGTGTTTTAGTTTTATCCCTGTAATGATTCAACGTATTTTTAAATATATGTGGGAAATGGGCTTACAGAATAAAATACTGTAATGTTTAAACTACCACTAACAAATAAGAGATATCTTTAATGGCATGGAGATGAAGTAGAATGTAATTCCAAGCATCAGGGTACTGGGGACAGGGACAGCTGGGATGTGAGTGGTAGTGTTGTGGATGATCTGGAGATTGATCCCACTGCAGTGTTGCTGAAGCAGAGGCTGGTGGCCCAAGCAGGGGCTGAAATGGGTTTCTGGGCATTGGTCAGTGTGGGGGGGAGACTTTTGGGGGACTAAACACAGACAATCAGGACTGGTGGTGCCTGCAGGTTCCAAACACTCAGCAATTTCATACACACCCCTTCTGACCCTGAAAACAGGGCACAAAATCTTTAAGTACACCATCCATTTCCAGGACCTTTGTTACCGGGTGCCCTACCTCACTGAGAAACAGGTTGAGGTTTTTCTGAACCTTTTTTGTTTGGCAATGTAGTTAGAGAAACCCTGGGCTTTGCTCTTTCTTTTTCCTTGTTAATTTTATCTGCATTTGAGTTTTGGCTTTCCTAAGACCCCACTGCACACTTGGGCAATGTCCCTTAATTTCCACCACCCATTCTTCCACCGTCAGTGTGCTTCATTTTAGCATTTGAGCTTAATCAGGCAATCACTGTCCAGACCTTGCTGGCTTTCTGCCATATTTGCCTGACCTTCTGCAAGGAACAGCTTGCTTTTGCACTCTATGAATCTTGTTTCCTGAAGATCAATTATCTGTCTGGGGCTTCTCTGCCCCTCAGAACAATTTTCCATTGAATCTTCCCAAGCAGATCACTTGACAAGCCAAAATCTTCTTCCTTGAAGAATATCTCTCTAATTCTGTTCCCCTTCCACTTTGCAGTCTCCCTCAGGGTACACACTCTCCAATTCTCCAGCATTCACAACCAATGTGAATGGCCGAGTCTGCCATTAACCTTCACAACTTTGGCCTACTTTGGGATCGATGAATCTAGTGGCGCACATCATCCTATTGTTTTGTTGAGCATGTAAGTCAATAAATTGTCTTTTACATACTTCAGAAATCACCTGGGTTGCCTATATTCAGACACATTACCTTCGCAGGATATACTGAAGTGGTTATTTTTCCTCATGAATACAAATGCCTGCAGGTGTGAGATTTCCTTTGCGGTTTGTACAAGACTTTCTAAACAGACACTATCCCACTGTTAAATATGAAATATGGACATTTATTTTGTGTCAACAAAAATACACAATTAAATGTTTGATAAATACTAGCTTTTTCTAGAAATGATGCGTCAGACTAAATAGTTGCTAAAAGTTGCTAAAAAACTGTAGACTAATGAGATGATATAAACATCAGAGAATTACTTTTAAAAAATTTGATAGTCTAATTGAAAATTATTATTTAGCTGAAAGAATCTGAAGTTTTGTTGTAAGTGCAAATGAAAACACACATTATTAAAGAAGTAAATTTAAAAAATATTCATTAAAAAAGAAATAAATTAGGAAGATAATTCCAAGAAAAATAATGAGGAACTATGTGAAGACTTGCCCTAAGATGGCATTATATTCTACGCTCCTACTTTGAGAGATATATTTCTCTCGCTATATATATATATTTATAGAAAGAGAGAGAGAGAGAGAGAGAGAGAGAAAAGTAAACAAACAGTAAGGTCCCTAACATACATTGTCCAATTATAAAAGAAATCTGTGAAACAGCTTTACTTATTTCCCTGTTCTGAAAATGATGACTCAGATTTTTGTTCCTATTTGAATGTTGTACAGAGATGACAGTGTTCGCAACAATTATGTGTCCTAGAGTGACTTTA
>WBMY01018024.1:173580-222711 GCA_013397315.1 Donacobius atricapilla | reverse complement strand
AGAAAAACAGAGGGTGTAAGGAAATTAAAAATCTGTGTGTTGCTAGGAGTCAGTCAATAAGCTTAGACTTTGAGAATGCTCTTTCAAAAATAATAAAAAAAATTGATTTGGGTTTTTTAGGGTTTGATTTTATTTTTTGCATTGGACAAGGGAATAGAAGAAAGTAAAGGAATGGGGAAAAGTAAGACAGCATAAATAGAAACTAGCCAAACAAAATCTAGCTAAGGGACTTTTACTCTGGCAGGGGACAAACTTTGAGTTATATGAAATATAGGAAGCCTGAAGTTTATAATTTGTAATTTATCTGAAAGACATATTGTCGCTATAGGAAACAAAATCAGACCACATGACTCCAGAATTTGTCAGAAGGCTAAAAGGATATTTATTCAAAGTCTGATCCCCTTATATTACTAGATCATTGGAGCTAAACTGATTGGTGCTAAAATAACACACATTCAATCACATTGGCCAACACAGAGAGACATCAAATTGTCTCCACCTCTAAAGAAGGAATGAAAACAAGATAGAGTTAGCAAAAACACCTTCTTTTGTTTACAGAAAATTCTGTGAGAAGAGAGTTTTAGAATTCAAAACATCTCAGGCTGAAAAATCAAGACTACAACATATAGTAATTTAAAATCCTTACATGAAATACAGCTTAAAGGTACCACATATTAAATATTGTTGAAGAATGTCAGTGAAGGCAGAAAAAAGAAGAGAGAGAAATTAAAAAAGAGTAAAACTCATTGCAAAGCCTTCTGTTGAAGTAGCAAGAGGTATATAATGAGTTCATAAAGAAAAAATATATCTATATTAATAAACTTACAAGGAAAATATTTCTGGAGTAAGAATTTTAATAACTGTATCAATATCACTTTCATTATTGAGAAAGACTTAAAAAATAGACCTACTTATGGTATGTATTTATGTACTGATTAAAATGCCTTACTGAGTCTTGGCCAAGGACTTAGATGGCATTTCATCCTGGTAATTCTGTTACTGCACTGGAGCTTAGAATAAGTAAGTTTAAAAAACCAATCTGTTTCCTTTTAGAAAGGAAATAGCAATGCAGAATGACTAAAAGAGAAATTGTTAAAACCAGAGATTTCTTTATTTAGTGCCCAGGAAAGTTATAGTCTGTCTCAAAATAGGATGGTTAGAAAGAAGGTTGACTTTATCCTCAGAATTATAGAAGTATTCAGAGCCAGATTTGCTGCCCACTAGCATTCTACGGGATACAAAAACACAAGCTGTAAACTGATAAAAGGGAAAACCCTAGATGTCAGTGGTTACCTCTAAGGGAAGTAGAAGTGTCCATATTTGAACGTGAGATCTAAGTGTGTGAGATGCTGGTGAAATTCCTTGACTTACTGGAGGCCTTGAAAAAAGTTAGCATGCTGCAAGTTCAGCCATTAAATTATCTTACTTTGAGATTTGAAACAGTATGAATGGTGAGATAGGTAGAGCAAACAGTGAGATTAAGAATAGGAAGACATGTTTTAATATTAACTGGTGCAGTCGTTCTGGCTGGCATGGCAGAGAAAAGGTAATATTTGAATGAAGATTAACAGATGGGTTAAAAAGGATGAATGCTGACCAAGACCAGCAGGAAATGTGTTTTATAGTAAGATTTATTTGCATAAAAGGCTACTTGAAGTGTTTTGTCTGAAGTCAATTGCTTATTTATTGATCACTAAAACAATAACAGAATGTGCTTAAAGCAGCAAATTATTGTTTTCAGCATGTTAAATTACCAAGAAATTTACTGACTGATTTGGCTCTAGGAGTTATGCATACAAAAAATATTTGAAGCTGGGAAGTATCAACAATGATAACAATATCCAGATGAAGATCTGCAGGAAAGGCAATGATATAAAGCATAATTTGAAAAGTAAGAGTTTGAAGAATATGAAATGAAGAAAACTCTCCCTCTTGCACAGTATGAATACCAAATCTGGTAGGGATTCTGCAGGCAGATAGTTTAATAAAAACCATATGAATTCGAACGCAGGTAAGAGACTGATTCTCTGTAATTTAAAATAAAAATGATAGATGTGACAGAAACTGAAATATTTACATAAAATTATATCTGAAATACTAAAGCCTAGACAAAAACTGAAAAAAAAATTGGCAGCTTCTCTGTGGTCTGTTAATGGTGGAAATAATTGGTTTTCCCAGCTCTAGGTACTTTTGAACCCAAAATATCTTCAAGAGATCATAGCTGTGTTGTGTGCCATGGGAGGCTGAGGGCACCCCAAAAAATCTGGCATTGTGGCTTTGCCTCCTCCCCTCCACCCCAAATTTTAAGCTAATTACGATGTGTGCAGCATCGGTGGGAGATCTGAGTTCATTCCATGTTCTGCCTGATGGCATTCAAACCTTTATGTCTCAGCATGCCCAAATCAGTGGACTTACCAGCTTTTTTTTTGTTGCAAAGACTGGGAAGACATTTGCCATTTTTCCTATTGTGTTGGGTCACCATGTAGCAAGAGTAGGTGGTATATGGAACAGAAGGAAAAAGCAAAAAAAAGAGTGGAAACATTACTTAGTGGAGAGAGCACATGCTGAGAAGCAAGTCCTGGAGAGCTTGGAATCTGATACAAAGATGGTGCATTTTAATTGAAATGGTTGTTTGATTAAAGATTGAGTCCAAGTGCTCCCCAAACAAAGAAACCCAGCCCAGTGGTAATCTGAAAATCCCGCTTTAATCTTTGTTTTATCTCAGTTTGACTAACACTTCTCTTCCTGATATGTTCAATTTCTTCTCAGCGTTTTGGTTGTCAAAATACAGAGATGACAAATTACTTCTTTCCAGAAAGCAGGCAGAAAATCTGTGTACGGCTGATGCATCGAGCAACATGTGTGAACCATGGGGAATGTTAATAGCTCTGTCACCCTCTCAGCTGGGGAAACGCTTCTCAGAGGTAACTCCTTTTCTCAGAGATGAAACATTGGCTTAAAACCACCACTAATCAACTTCATATTTTTACTTGTTATATCTCTTGTACACACTTCTTAGATAAAAGGTGTAAGAGCCAAAATTTAGGCAATAATGTGAGCATAAAGGGTATTTTAAAGCAAATGTAAAGCAGTATGAAAATACAGGACAAAACCACACACAGCTTAATGAAGTTACCCATGTATATATAAAAAATCTGTTTAGTTCTCCATATTCAGTGTAAATTTGCACTAATAAAATAAGAATGTCTTCTACATCTACTGTTGTTGATAGGCCTAATTTTCACTAAGCTTCCGTAAATCCTGATAGCCTTCACGTAGCAATGGATTTCTTGACTATTTTCTTTAGTTGTGATCCAAAAAACTCTTTAAAGTTAGGGCAATAAATAAGATGTTTTCCAAGTACGTCAATATCCAGGTTTGGCTAACGTGCAGCAACACTTAGATCAAAATTCCTATAAATTAAATTCTCTGTATCTGAGGAAGCACACAATTGAAGAAAGAGGCTGAACACAGAAGTTTTTTTTTTTTTCTTTTAGTAATTTCTTGTACATTTCTTCAATCTCTGTGTTCTTATTTTGCTTGTGTTAGCATAGCTTACCATCCAGTTGTATTTATTAACAAGCTGTTCATGTAGGATTAAACACTTGTGGTAATGTAATGCATATGATTAACAATTTAAAAAAAACTGTGATTAGGATGACAAATAATGGATTTTAAACTTTTTTCCTTGGCTGCATTGCCAAACCTTCCAGTTGAGATTTCTGTTGATTGCATCTCACCATGAAAATGTAAGAATGAAAATATTGTTGAATATCTCTCTGAATTGCTCAAGTATTAGGATAAGACTGTGTGGGTTTAAGCATTATTGCCTGTAAATGTTTAAATACAGAGAATGATATTACTTCAGGGATTGTGCACCATCCAGAGGCTTTTTTTTTGTCAGTTTTTGCCATGGTAAGGCTGTCCTGAGGCCTTCCAGCACCAGAGTTCACTGGCAGAGAGGAGCGTTTCCCACAGCTAAAGTAGCTGGAATTATGAAGCACTTCAGCCAAATGGAGAGACACAAGTGTTTGGGACCACATGGTCCCAAAACCATATAGGAGCGTGGTACAGGAGCTGTGCAGTTGTGTTGTGGGGCTGTTCTCGATCATGTTGGAAATATTAAGGAAAGTGTGTGAGTTTAGTGACTAAAAAGGTGAAAACTGCACCCACCTGAGAGGGCCGTGATCTGTGGAGATGCACATGAAGGACAAGTTATCAACTAACAACAGTCTGCATAGATTTACCATCATTATGCCTGATCAGTCTGATTGCCTTAATACCACCTATAAACTTCGTGTTCTTGCTGTCTACCCCTTCTCCTGCATGTTTACGGAAAGGTTGAACACTAGGGGTGCTGGAACAGATTACAGCAAGGTTTCACATATGGTGCCACTTGTCTATGAACTGGCCATTCTTGCTGATGTCTCTCTTCTGCTTTTTAAACAGCAGTGTGCAGCAGTGTGAAGAACTTACCTTTCTTTCCATGACAATTTAGTGTTTTAAAGAACTTTGGATGAGGGACCTTATTTACTTTATTTACATTTAGGAAATACCAGATCATCCTCTTCTTCCTTGATTAAGTTCTTTCCCTTTTTCTAAAAATAACTTCCAATAGATTTCTGAAGCTTACCTTCACAACAACCATCTTCCTTTTCCTGCAAGATACGATATTTATTCACATACCCACAGATTCTGTTCTTGAGAACAGAAGTGATAGAGATACAAGCCAGATACTGACTACCACTTGGTTCTGTTGTAGTGAGGAGCTTTTGAGCTCTGGTGTACAGACCTCTGTGTACCAGAGTTCAGTTATGTTCCCCTGTGCGTGAACACGATCTGTTACTGGTCATTTACTTTTAACAGTTTTATCTATAGGTTCCATAATTTTATCTGTTGACACTTCCTTTCATTGAGGCTCTTGAGCCACTTTCTGTGCCAGTTCTGTTTTAGGATGAATGGAGCCTGATCACCCTGCTAAGGTATATCCTTATTTTGGTGTATTCTGAGAAAATTGAAATGTATGTGCCAGGGAAAAGAAGGGAAAAATCCAAATTCTTGCAAAATCTGCATGGATGATGAATTTTCAACGCATTTTTTATTAACCATAATCCTTTATTAGACCTCACAGAGGTGTAAACTATACATACAAATACATTAGAAAGATACCCTCTTAACAGTAATGCTTCACATTTTGGACCTGATACCAAGAGGGTTGCAAACATTTCAGTACATTCTACAAACCAAAGGGTGCATTAGCCTTTATGTATACAGAGTGACAAAGCCCTTTACTGAAATCAAAGTAGATAAAAGTGAAAATCAGTCAACTACCTCTTCCAACCTTTACCTACCATAAATGCATATAAAAGCCTTTAAAAGCATGAATACACTATTATTTATGGAGCAAAGTTTACTGTTCTAGACAGGTCATAGAGAGAGGGGAAGAGAATGGTCAAGATGGTATTACATGAACTGCAAACTAGCAAAACTTCGTGACTTATTTTTTATATTTGTACATATCAAGAGCTCCATTTTTTGATTTATTGGTTGTTACTAGAAAAGCTTATAAGTGCTAAATGGGGAGAATAGCACAACAAAGACATTGTTGAGGTATTTGGGGGATTCTGCAACACAATGATGTTACATACACAGTATGAAATATTATTTGTCATCAAGTAGTGACATTGTATTATGAGTAAGCACAAGAAAATAAAAAAGAAAGAATAAATCCAGTTAGAACTTCAATAGATATTTAAATGGTTTCTAGTAAATGAACATTTAACACTTGTCATTGTTTGGTTATAATGACTTGAAATGTTAATAGTAGGGTTATTCAGTAGTGAAATCAGAAACTCATGTATCCACATTCATGCTTTGCATGTTGAAAACCCCAGTTTTTGTCAGGATACCAATTGAGGTGCAACACCGAAGATCAGAGAGGAGAGTTACTCCTTATGGAAAGGCTGTCCTGAAAACCAAGTGCTATTAATTTCTTTGTTTAGCATTCTGGGTGGCTTTGCAGTAATTTGGAAGAAAAGAGCTTATACAAGATTTGATTATCAGCAGCAGGTGGTGCTGCTTCTTCTACTTTCATTTTGTTTCCTTAAATCCTTAATCTTGATAAACATGTTTAATATTCAACCCTAAGACTCCAAGGATTAAGAAACTGTGAAACAGAACCATCACATTCTGATAAAAGCAGCGAGAGGTGTCAGACTACAGGTGAAGCTGTTCAGAACATTATGAAGTACCAGTGTGCTTTCAGTAGAGCGTTTTATGACTCATAGCTGATGAGACTTAATTTCATCAGGCAACTATTATCATGATATACTTTTGCAAATTATTTTTTCACCTTGCTCAGGATTTCTATAGAATTCTGTTGGACTAATTCCTTAGAAATGGTAATAAATGAAAAGATATGATTTATACACTGTATCATGCACTGTCACTTACGTGTGCTGTATTATATTCAAACTTATCTCTAAGTGGAAATAATGGAGAGAACCAATACTCTGATGCAGTATTTATATCAATTGCATTTGAAATTCTAGTGTAAAAAAATAGGATAGAATTCATTGCTGTGCACAAAATAAGGATGTTTTGCCTCTTTATTGATAACACTTTAGTCTTCTGGTTTTGGATTATTTGTCTTTGATCGTTGTTAAAGTGAGGATTTTCTCACACTGTATGTCAGGTTAATGCCAGTAAACCAGGAAGAGTGGAACATTAATTTGATTTTTAAATTTATGAAGCTAAATATTTTACTACAAAATATGAGTTTCATTTAATCAATTGTTTATATAATTATCTGGCTAAACCTTTTTCTTTAACATGAGTATGTGAAGCATGATCCTATTTGTCAGGGTAGAGTCCTTTTTGTTCTGCAGATATTTTGTTGCTGCTTTTGAGGAATGAAATTATACTAATGCATCAAAAATACAATAAAATATAATGCCTTTGATTTAGTTAGAAAATGGTGGGGAAAATTATCTCTCAACTGTATTTTGTTTCTTAAGAACTTCAATAAAGTGTAAATATATATATTTTTAGTGTGCTAAATACTCATGGGAAAGAAGATTTAGCAGCAGAAGTCTCACATTGGTGCTTTCTATGACTTTTGTGAGCCAAGCTGGCAAAATAAAAAGTCACTGAAGAACACAGAGAAATCAAGAATTATTATAAATAATTTGGAATATAGGAATTTGCTAAACCTTTTCCACTTCTGATATAGTTAAGGGCGCTGTAGAGAGGGATGAATTATTCTTACAAAAAACATGCAAATGACAAATGAATAGTTGAGGTGATGACAGAAATTATCATTCTGCTCTGTTTATATTAGCCACTATTCTTACTTTGAAGAGATGCTTACACTTAAAAAAAAAACCACACTTAATAGAAGTTTGATGGAGAAAAAATGAAACGAAAGATAAAATTTTAATAAAGATTTTTGCAATATGGCCCTCAGAGTTAGTATTTTATATCTGTATCTAGACAGATAAATATGTTTGCCTGATGACAATGAAGAGGTGTCTTATGGTTTAAGTATCTGATCATTTCTTTGGGTATGAAAAGCAAAGACAGGATCTAAATTGTGACATCCCTATTACACAATGTTCTTCTAAAATTAGATTCCAGTTGGATTACTGAAAATAATCCATAAGATCTGAAGAGAAAAAAGCAAGCATTTCAAATTTTACTTAACAGGAAAAAGAGAAGCATTATATACACGTGCACACACACATGCACATAGACATGCACACACTGTAGCATTGTCTATCAATGTGCATGTGTCTATATATGTGTATATATATTCACAGCTTTACGCAACTATATATACACCCTTTATGCAACTAGTGTAAGATTTCTTAATGTAACTGTCAGGAAGGTCCTTCCTATTTTGGCCTCTGCCAGAATGGTATCTCTGTACTGTGTGACATGTAATCAAATTTCAGACATTCCCATAACACTCTTCGTGGAAAAAAGGTCAAAGAACATTTCTATATAGCAGATACCGTGTGTTTGGGCATTTATAATCCAGTAGAATATTCCAATCTTGTCAGTAGCAAAGTCTTTATTGTAGGAGTAGAATGGGTAACAACTTTGTGTTGAAATCTTTCTTTCCTTCTTTGAAGACAAATTTAATCTAGTTGCTTTAGTGAATGCTGCTTCCACACATGAATTGGATAATTAGTAATCTCATTAAGAAAAATTCTTTATTTTATGCGTATTGTACCCAAGAGAAAAAATATCACTTGAAAGCCTCATCTCCACCTCCTTACCCCTTGCCCCCAGAATCAAAACAAAGTGAATCAAAGCAAAAGAACCATCCCAAACAAACAGACAAACAATAAAATCATCTTCCAATAGTGTTTTAACTAAATTTGCTGCATGGGGCAAGAGGAAGGAATAAACATTGGTTTTGATTAGAAGTTGGGTGTTTGGAAGACTAATTTCCACTGACCACTATCCTAAAAAGAGGGATCAGTATAAGTAGATCCCCCCCCAAATAAATTATTACTATTCCTTTTCAAATTAAAAATAAAACATTTTAAATATATTGATTATACCTTCATCAGAACAACACAGGTGTACTATCTGACCTATCGGTTCCAAAAATCTCTTTTTGGTCTTAATTTAGCATAATTTCAAAACAAAAAAAATGAAATGTGAAATTTTGGACATAAGGATGTTCATGATGACCACATAAGGTAATAAAGAAAAATAATTCACAGACTGTTAGCCATATATTTCAACTTTTTCTCACAATTTAGACCCGGTGAGAAGTAGAAAACTCTAACAATTTCCTGTTAGGACTAATTTTTTTTTTATTCCTTGTTAAATCATATGTGCTTTCGTCTTTTGGGGGTTTAAAGAACATTGAGTTTTGGATTATGTGTCGTGAGTGAGAGAGTAATCAGGTAAAACTAAAAATGTGTGCTCAGTGAAAATCTCGATCATATCATGCAACTGACCAAGCCAAACACTACACTGATTTCATACTAGCATGTGGCTTAAAAATCTCTGGTATGATATAGGACTTGCATAATCTAAAAGGCTTTCAGTTCCCTGATTTCTAACAGTTTTCTTCATCTGAATTTCTGACTTGGAGTAAAGATTCAGAATTTACTTTCAAGTCTATGAGTTTTGTTGTGGCATTTTGATTCCTATTCCTGCTCACCTGCATCAATATAAGATTTCTTTGCTGCTTTTTGAGTGACAAAAAGTTGAAAAGTTATGGTGAGTTCTATTTCTATTTTAATAACCGTACCTATGTAATTGTCATTTTCATACATTAAAAAAATATTTATGCTTTCTTTTATATTTTAGTCAAGTACTTTCTTAAACAAAACAATAGCACCACTTTGGCATTTTTTGGCCAAATCAGTAACAGGTAAAGCAAATACACTTTTCTGATCTTGTCATATCACGCACTTGCTTGTTGAATGGAGAGCCAAGAAGATACAGTGCTTGGCCTAAAGTCTTCGTTAATCAGCTTTAAGTGTTGGTATTGAGAGAACAAGTAGCTCAGGGGGCAGCTGAGCATGGCTCCTAGTTGTGTACGGAATTCACTTCTGTAAAAAAAGCTTACCACTAATTCACCCTTTAATCTTACCAAAGGAGTCGACACGGTAAGCTGCCTTGGGAAAAAAGGGAGCCTATTTTTGTGTATCTGCCAGGCCTGGATGCAATATCCCAGGCTTTGGTTTTCTTGTCTTTCTTGGCTGAATGGTGCAAATGAGGTCATACAAGTCCTTCATGGAAATGGAAGTGTGGGTTTATATCTACATTTTGAGCAGAATAAAAAATTAATTAATTAGCCTTTAAAACTCTTAATGACTAATTATATTTACTATGGAGATGAGACTTAAATTTTGCTACTTTGATGAAAGAGAGACTCTGACTTCAGTGGGTTTAGATCTGCAGTGCCTTTTGGACTGACTGAAAATAATGAAGCTTAATTAAATTTTTAATTATGCATTTCAGTGATAGTCAGTGTAATAGTTGAAGTTTTAAGTCTATTCTAGATAGCAAAATCTGTGATCTCTCATATGACTTTCATGATAGGGAAGGGTGAGAAATGGGCTTTTCTTTACCATTTCAGTGATTTATGAGAATCAATAGCATCCGGAGGGAGCCCTGTTCCTAAATATCTGGAGTGCTTTTAAAAATCTGTCTGAACCTTTCAATTTCTCCAATTAGAAGTTTTTCAAGACAGACTGCTTTGTGCTGTTGGGAGGGAGATGCTTTGGCTTATGCTTCAACTCCTTTAAGTAGCGGATTTATTGTGATTATTATGCTAATGCAGCCCTTTCTTTTTCACACTAACTGTTTTGTCATGTGCTCCTTGCCATATGACTGGAGATTTCTTATACAAAACGCATTCTCCACCCATGCATTTCTCACCTCTGTGGAGCTGGATCTACTTTCCATTTTGTGATATTATTCATTTTCTAGTAAAGCAAAGTGTTGCCTTTGAAGTTTGCAACTATTCAGTATTTTAGCTGCTTTCAAGGATTGTTCTCATTTGTTTAGACAGTTGTCAAATTGTGATAAATATTGCTATCTCTGAGTGACATTTTCTAATTATGGTTTTTCAACAGGAGAAATATGGTGACATGAATGTGAGTGTGTGAATCCCAAGATAAGACCAAAAATTTGAATTAATTTACAGGAATTAATGCAAAATGATATACAGTTATTCAGTTAAAAGCTCATCTGTAAAAAAGCTATCTACAAAGAAACTTGCCACCACTGATATCTGCAATTTTCTTTTTACACTCACACCTTTCTTCCCTCTTCCCCTTAGAACTTCGGAAGAGATAGGAGGCAGAAAGGGCCATGGGGCATGAAATGGAAACATGTATTATGTCTGTGACATCAAAATAATGGCTTGCTCTTAGATTGCATCGCAGAATTCTTACAGGCATTAAAGTAAAAGTCCTTCCCTCTCCATCCCCCCTGCCAAAAAAGGCCTGTAGGAGCTGTGACAGGTATCAGAATTGCTAGCTCTGTTTATTGAAATTGGTGGTAAATAATTTAGGTTAGTTTCCACATCTGTTTCTCTTTACTTTCTTCCTTTTTCAACATAACTATCTCAGTCAGTGAGAGCTGTGACATATTCTTTTTATTAATTTACTGTTCTACTTTTACATTGCTATGGCAGCTTATTGTGCATATAGACATCCATCTCACAGAAAGCAGAGGCTTTAAAGAGTTGTATAGAAATACATTGCACCTGTTAAAAATACAAACCGCAAATTTTCTATGGGAATAGAAAAGGAACTACAATAATTTGTTAGACTTTTATGACCTTCCTGTTTGTTTTACAAGGGACTATTGAGCTGTACTTATGCAGTCTGGAGAGAATTTTCTCTTGTATTTAAGTCAATAATTATCGACTCTCTCAGTTGCAGTAGAAGGTAAGGCAGATTTGAGCAGCCTTCAAAAGGAGATACTTCCTTTATAGATATAATCTACCACCTCCCTAACTGCTGCCTTCATATACTTTTTTCCAGACCCCTTTGGAGCTGACAAAGAGATGCTTCATCCCTTGCCTGAGCCTACCACATTCAGCATAGTGAGGGGAAAAAGTTGAATGGGACCACATTGGAGTTCTTGGACAGGGTGGAACAGTGTGTTCTTCCCTGCCTTCTCTTCTCTCACAGACAAGTTTAATGCTCACCTTGGGACACTATTGGCTGCTTATCCCCCTTTGCTGCTTGGCCAACCTACCCTGGGCTGATTTACAAAAACGCAGCAAAGGACACGGTGTTATTCAAGATAGAACCACTGCAGGGCCTAAGTTACATGGCAGGGATTATCTGGGGATCTCTGTCTTCCAGTCATGAATGGCAGTTTTAAGTCAGGATGTAAGGATTTTGTGTTCAGTCTCTCATTAAGGGCTCATTCTACACTAGTAATTTGGTGATTAGATTAGCTTTTCTGATTTACAGAGAGATGCAGCAACCCAACTCACAGTCAGGTAAGCCACATCTGATTGTGGGAAGAATTAAAATGGAGGGGAACTTGAGTATCTTGTTATGATTGAACAGAATGCTGATATTTCAGGAACATTTAGGCCCTGGTGGACTACTCGTTGAAGTCACTTGAGGTTTGTTTTTCAAATTGTCTTCCCTGGACCTAGACATCTATGAGTTTGTGTACCACATAATCAAATATCAGAACACCACCCTTCAAATATCTAAAAGGAAACAAGTATCTGAATTTTCTTTTGAAGATGGTAAAGTTATTTTCATGTAGGCCATTTTAGTTGATTTAAGCTTAATATTTTTGAAAGTATTTTGTTATTTAATCTTTGGCTTGGTCTTTCCATATTTGCTTTTACCTATTACCGTTTTGGCCAGACCCTTTCATGTAACAAACTATAAAATAGCACCGTTGTACTATAAAACTGAGATTTTTTTACATACTGTTTGATATATGTGTATTGTTGATATGCTAAATTTTACATACTGCATTATATGGAGGAAGAAAGAAGTTACCTATACTGTTGCAAAATAATTACCTGGAAGAATCATTACTGGTTCGAGAGCCTATGTATGCTTTAACTGCTTTTAAAAATCTTTTGTCTCACAAATTGCAAAAAAATTGCATGTTTGCAAGAGAAGGAAGAATAAAACTGTCTTAAAACAAATGCATCTATAACCTATATTTTGTTGAAATGCCACAGATAGAATTAATTGATGTTTAAAACTGTATATGTTACCTTACTGCTGCTGTTACTGGGAATGTCAAACTGTGCAAATATGAGGGGGTAGACAAACAACGTTTTCAGACACTGTAAAACAAACAGCTTGTTGCTTGTAAAGAAGTGCAAATAAAAAAACACCACTTAGACAAGGCCGATGAATGACTCCAGCAGCCAGTGTTCATAGGTTAATTTAGTGCAATTGGATCCATCAAAGGCCCATAAATTTGTAGGCTTTTGAGGGGCACAAGACTTCAGGAGTTTTCGTGCAGGACATTTATAACAGGTTAACAAACAGCAATATATCAACCACAGAATATTTTTAGCTCTGGGCTGGTTAAAATGTTCTGTTCTCTAAAGACTTAATATTGGAATGTTTAGTTGCATTGTTCACTGGGAGAATGCCCATTGGTTGAAATTGCGTCAAGCTTTTTAAAACAAAGGGTTTTTTTAAGTCTTCCAATGTTTAACAAATAATTTATTTACAGCAAAGTATCCTGCAGATGGCACATTCATTCTTCATTCTTGTGGATGGCATGTTCTTACATTCTGTAGTTTCTGTTTCCTGTGTTCCCTCTACTTGTGTTCTTCAAATGCACTTCCTGAAAGTTTAGAAAGAAACAATTATTCTAGGTAGGTTTAAATACATTGTATGATCACAAAACTTGTAAGAGTGGGAAAACAATTGTCCAGAGTACTGGAACTGCTAGATAATTGTGTTTTAATCAATAATTTAGTCATCTATAGAGAACTTAACTGTGCAGAACTTCTGTGTCTGAAATTCCCCGTTCTCCTAGACATAAACACTTTGACTGTTGTCATTCTTGATCTTGGCAGAGGAGATGTCTGCTTCTGTAACCTGGATGGGTTTAGGTACCTGTAGCCTTGAATTCATGCTTGACATGTTTAGGTTTTTGGAAATTGCTTTCCTAGGTAATTTTCTGAGCAATGTTTTTCTAACTGTACCTATGTTAATTCATTCCTTTCTCATAGGAAGGACTTCCTGATCTCCCTCTCTTTTGACCAATGTGATTGAAGAGGTTTGCCTTTCTTTCACCAATGAAATTGGTCTGTGTAAAATAATATGAAAGAGAAATCATCTCAAAATAAAAAGTTTGATTTCTAACCTCCTAAAAAAGTAAGTCTATGTCATTCTTAGTAACTGCAACAGGTACCGAAGATTTCCTTTCTTTCTCAAAGACATTTGCAAAAGCAGGATGTATAGGGGCCAGGGAATTTTCAAGTTGTAACCGCAGGATTTATGTGATTTCTTGGGCTTAGGTAACATGTATTTTCAAAATTGCTCTGCTAACTACATATTGCACAGGTGGCATATTAGATGTATTGGATAAGGCCTCTCCTTGAGGAGGAAAAAATCTGTGTATTTGCTGTAGGAGCTGCAGCCACATAATTAGTATTTTCAAAACAGACAAGGTGATGTGCCAGGCAAATCAAGAGAGCTTTGGAATGAATAATGCCCTCAGTTCCCAGCCATCCCATGCACAGGGCAGTCTTCTTCAGCAGCAATGATAGGGGTGGTATATACATTTCAGTTTGATTTCCTTGTTTGCCACTCTAGTAAATATTAGCCCGAGACAGCATATTCTGTATCAGACTAAAGCCAGAATTTTCAAGTTGACTCTTCATGTTTATACTACTCATCAGAAGTCTGTCACTGTGCCCCTTNTAACATATAACACAAATTATGAAACACACCACTACAGAAGTCAAATTCCTAGTTTAGTGAAATTATGGGGTGTTTTTTTTTTCCCAAGAAAAGCCATAATAATAAGAAAAACCCCTTTGTAAAAGGTGAAGCCATGTGTACAAAGCTCTACCACTGCATTAGCTGTTATTTAAGCCCTAAGAATAAGGGGCCTCTAAAATTTTAAAAGTAATAACAATTTCTTGCCTTTCTAATGGACAGAAATAAAATGAAAGCTGATTTGGTGCTTTGGTTTTGTGAGGTTTTTTAGTGATTTCCCACAGAAAATACTATTCTATATATAACCTTTCCATTTTCCTTCAGTATCTATTAAAAATAATAAAATCAGAAATGAAATGAAAAAATAAAGCAAATCAGAAACTTTCAAAGGATCATAAAACTTGAACTCATAGAGAGCTTATTAATTTTCACTGGATTTGTATTGGCTTATGATGGATATGAGAGGAATTATTATTTAAGTATGCAAATAAAAATTAGGCAGTACTAGTAGCTGCTAAATTAATTATACCACCACCAAGTATAAAACACTGAGCCAAACTAGGATTTATCCTCACTGACAAGCCAAAGTTGTTAACAGCAAAAAAGTCATAATGAAGAAATGTTTTTGTTAGGAATATGCCTTTATAGACTAGATTAATCATCTAGTCACTATCCCTGTAAACAGTTCAGAAGGATACTGGCTTGTCCTCATCCAGTTTTGCTAATATTGCTGAAAAATAGCATCTATCAAATACAGAATCAGAAATGTCAACAGAATTCTGCTTATCCTTAAATTAAAATATATTTTGCTTTTCATTACCTGTTTATCTTCAGCTTTTCCAAAACGACCTTTGCTGTCTTTACTTTTTCCTAAGTTATACCTTAGTTTTCACCCTAAAGAGCTCATTCTGAGTGAATGCTTAAATTTTCACTGATTTTCATTAAAATCATCATTGCAGCATTTCACAGGAGTCTGCCAACACTAAGGATCCTGCCTTATTCCACAAGTGCTTATATTGGTTACAATGAGTTAAGAAAACAGGAATTTCTTTACTCATTTGCCCTGGTTTTTTTTCCACACAACAACAAAACAAAGTATTCTCCTCAATGCTGACCCTAGGTGCTTCTCCTTGAAGAGAGTTTACTAGCATATAGGGAAAAGCTATATGCTTCATTTTATTTGCCAAAAGTCATATATTCTTAAAGATTACAAAATATGATCTGTAAAATGGACAGTGAGAGCCTTAAATGAAATAACAGCCATTCTGCATTGCAGTGACTTTCAAAGTATATTTAGCTTGAAAATTAACTGTATGTTTCCCTAATGGTAATATAAATTCTCTCTGCTACTATTGTTGTCTGACTTTAAACTGGCTTTACCATTCAAATAAAGCAGGTACTAAGATGCAGGAGTGTTTCATTTACAATTTTTAATACTGACATGTAGGTGGAAAAAGAGTTGTCATGATACAGACTAGCTTTGAAATTGAAGGAAGATGGCAGGTTGCTTTTAGAACATTTCCTTCCCAGAATCAGCATTTTGATAAATAACTACCAATAAGTTTACTGGTGGTAGCATGCATGCCAGAAAATGTTTTGACCCACATAACACTTTTTTTTTCAAGTATGAAATGCTGAGACCACTGGGGGAAAAACCACAGACCCAAAACCAGGTATGAAAGCCTGAATGAGGTTCTCAGACCTGCATTTGTACTGGCATAGAAAAGTTTGATTTGTTTCTCAAGTCTTTGAGAAGGTAATTAGAAATTAAACTGCTTTGAGCTGATGTTCAGACCCAGACCAAGACAATCATAATTTTAAGATTAGAGATGCAAAATGTGAGCAATGTATAAGTCAGCTAAAGAACAGGGAAGTAGACTTCTAGCCCATCACCTTCAGCATGTGTTTTTGGAGATAAGGCATCATTAGCAGTAGGATAACAACTATCTCAGTGATGGTAATGGTCATTTGACTGAGCTGGAAGGGTATTGGGAAGCATGAAGCACCCCGTTAGGGAAGACATTCAAACCTCATATTGGCATTGAATCTTCCCTTGCTCTACTGGTAATAAATGGAAATTCTAATGTTTGTAGTAACAGGCATGATACCTTAGCTATGAATTCTCTGGGGTCTCTTTGAAAGCTTTCTAGTTCTGTGGGCAGTGTGATCGCTGACATAAAAACAGGGCTGCAAAGCAAGCGATGGGAGAAAATAATTATCTGAAAAGGCCAAGTCCTTTTATCTGTGACACCTAAAAGTTCACTCATTGGCTTGGTAATGTGGCGTGGCTTCAACAGAAATTAGGATTGGTGCCATAGTGCATATTTTGGCCAATTAATGTATCTGAGTTGATACTAACACAATTGCAAAAGAATCTGCCAGTCTTAGAAAAATTAATGAGAAAAAATGCAATAATTCTTCTGTTTTCTTAATGGCATTTTCTTAAACTAAAAATATTAATATCTTTTCCCTTTCTCTCTTAGTCCCACTCAGTACTTATTTAAATTTTGGAGATTTGATACAATATGAACAGTATTTTTGAGAAAATCCACTTCCTGTTCATACTTTGTTGGGATATATATTTATATGTATTTTTCACATATGAGGCCTAAGGAAGAAAAAAGACTGTAAATCTGAGGAAGAGCAAAATTATACCTAGATGTGCACCTCTCTTACCCTTTTGCTCAGGTTGCAAGGGGATGGCATGGCACTATGTTCATGAACAAGTTCAAGTTGTGCCAAGGTTGGTGTAGATTGGATGGCAGGAAAACTTTTTTCACAGAAAATATTGTCAAGCACTGAAAAAGGCAGTTGTGGAGTTATTATCCCTGGAGTTATTTAAAATATATGTAGATGTGACACTTACGGACAGGGTTCACTGTTGGACTTGGCAGAGCTGAGTTAATGCCTGCATTCAATGTTCTCAGAGTTCTTTTCCAACCTAAATGATTGTATTATTCTTTTTTACTGGATTTTAAAATCAACCTTACCAGCCCTCACATTCAGTAGTAATTTTCAAGGTACCTTGTAATCTTGAACTTATAAGAACGTTGTGACATTTTGTGACACTGCTTCATTTGAAAAGGCCACAATCTTCCCTCACGTGTATAGTTGTGGAAATTGCTCAGTTGTTTCCTTTGCTAGGGCAGTTGTTTTTCAAAGAACTACTCAATAGTTTTCCAAATTGCTGTTAACATTTAATTTGCTTAAGGGTAATTGACTAAACTTTTAGCTTTTTTTCAGAAGAGAAAGAAACAAACAAAAGAAAAGCTAGATAGTACCATGACACAGAAGACAGGACTTAAACTCCCCTTCTTGCTCTTGTTTTACACTACAACACTCTAAATATAGTGTAAAACTAGCAGAAACTATTACTTTGCTTTCCAGCAGAAAAACTGTAAATAAGAGAAGATCCCTACTCCACTGAACTAAGGTCATCTACCAAATTGTGCCTAGCAAGAACCACCTGCCCAAGGAATTGGGGAAACAGACCACTTACTAAAGCACTAGAAACACTGAAACAGACCCCCAAATCCTGGATTTGTCATTTAAAGAAATTATGAGGAAATGCTGAACAAAGACTATCAGATGTATGAAATGCATAAGAAACTGATTCTCTATGAAATCTGAGAGAAACAGGTCTGTACAACATCCTATATATTGCATCTAGTTCTACCTTACAGCTTGCATCTAAATATGAAAATTTTGAAGAGATCGTATAAATATATAATCATAGGTATATATATTCACTTTCTATGAATAAGATATAGATCTCGTATATAACATATATTGAGAGAAAGAAATTGTTTAATAGAAAAATAATTTGACTTAAGTACTAATATTTTAGTTAAAATCAGTGGCATATCAACACTATGAACTATCTAAATACATTGATCTTGAGAGAGTTTGTCCAAAAAAAGTTTGAACAGTGTTGCCTGCCTTAATGGTGGCATGTACAACTGACTGCAAAAAGAAGAGAAACAAAAAAAATTAAATGAGAATATGTACCACTTTTTCCTACTGAATTCCACTTCTTTTGCTTCCAGTGTACTTTCCTTTTATCTATCATAAATCTGAATAATAGTTTCTCCTACCCATTCTGTATTTTCATTTGCTCAATCTAATTTTCTCCATCCACAGATAAAAATTAAAATTTGTTTGTATTTCCCATCAGAGTTATTATTTTATTGCTAAGTTCCTATTGAGAAGCATTTATGATTTTTTTTATTCTGTTCAGCATGCTCCTTTTCACATTCAATTTCTTTAAAGGTGTTTTCTTTAATATTAATTTGTCTCTAATTTAATTTTTTCTCCTGTTTTCTAAAAACCCCATCCTTTATTTGTGATGCACACTGTTTCATTCAGTTTTGCAATATTTTACATCTTCTCAACATCTTTGATCTGATTGCCTTACCCTTTTTTTTTTTTCCTTGCGCTTCTCATTGTCCTTTTACTGACCTTTTCACCTCTTGATTTTTTCCCTTTTTAATTTCTGGGATGATTTCTTCAGCAGCTATGCTCTCTCAATTCTCAATTACATACTCCCTCTATTTTTTTCCGTCTTCCAGTACCTCTACTGAGTGCTGCCTCCCCTGATGCTGCAGAAAGATACAAGGTCTTTCCTGTCTGCAAAAAACAGTGCTCCCCTGACTATGTTTTGAACTGGGAGGAGGACATCTGCCTAAAGATGACATCATTCCTTCATCCTCCAAGGAAAGTAGTGTGGAGATCCATCAAAGAGCTGGCAGGTATCTTGTCTCCTTCACTCCAATGTTTTATCCATTGCCTTAGCAACAAGCATGGGAAGGAGCGCATGGATTCCTGGCCAAACCTGTTTTCTTCTTTTCCAGCAAGCCTTAAGTTTATGTGTGCCCAGATAGGAATAAACCCAAAACGGGGGTTTCTTGTCCGCAGTTGAGTTCCACCTGAAGTCTTCACTTGTTGCCCTGTGTGCCCTTTGAAGTCCCAAGGTGATAATTCCCAGACACTGATTTTTGGAAAACTCTTGAGGAGGAAGGGGAAAAGAATGGATGCTGGAATGATTACAGTGGTTCTTTTCATAAAGTTGATATTAAGGATTTTAATATACAGCACTGATTTCCTGACTTCCTATGAAATCTTAGGTTCCAGGTCTTGTAAGCAAAAATTTTCAGATAACTGCAGGAGTGGTGCCAACATGTGTGTAGGACAGACAGGGTCAACAGCAATAAAATAAATCATGGGAGACTTACAGCAGAAGACAGATAATATGTAAAACAGATGTTCAGACCTCAGACAGGAGAGGCAGTTGAACATGAGCTTAATTGTAGCCTAGTCTAAGACAGGTTTTCTGAACTATTGGCTCCATTGATACATTTATGTACGGTATATCTGGTATCAGAGGAACAAAAATCTGGATACTCAGAACTTCACAACTATATAAATAATATCAATCAATATTGGAAGTGGCTTGGAGAATATACATATTGAACTTTAGATAGTTAAAATGAAGTATGCAATGATTGCAGTGACTATCCATTTAATTTAGTTCTGATACAAAAAAAGGAAAAAAAATGAAGAAAATTTTTTTGTTCATTTAAATGTAAAATGAATATCAGAATGTCTGATTTCCTTCTTGAGCACTCACTCTACGTCTTCCTAAAAGGGGAGGTGAGTAAAGGGATTCTGGATAGATGCATAGTTAAACATTCAGTGTTTAGGTTCTCTTTTGAAAGTCTTAGATGGTATTTACAATTGGATAACACGAGTACTTGTCGCTTACAACCCTATGGCAGGATAAGGCCTCACAACTACTAGTTTAGCAATTCCATGTTTTATTCAGTGTTCTAAGAGATGAGATGGAACACACCACTTCCCACTTATTTCCCACCCTGACAACTATTTTCCAAACTTCCACTAAATCTGGTAGGCAGAACACATCAATTGTTCTCTATGTTACCAGCCTTGATAGAATTTTCCTTCCCTAAAATACCTAGGGTTTTTTTTTTTGGGGTTTTCTTTTTGGTTCTTTTCTTGTTGGTCTGGTTTTGCTGTTGGTTGTGAATTTTTCCCCGTCTGGCCTACCTTTTGTGCTTTTGGCATGTCGGTGTGGCGCTGGGCGCGTACGGACCGTGCAGATTTAGGCGGTTTTATTGGAGCAC
This sequence comes from Donacobius atricapilla, assembly GCA_013397315.1. Classification (NCBI taxonomy): domain Eukaryota; kingdom Metazoa; phylum Chordata; class Aves; order Passeriformes; family Mimidae; genus Donacobius; species Donacobius atricapilla. The sequence goes on along the minus strand of WBMY01018024.1, from coordinate 202,157 downwards.
AATACATCTCCAGCCTCCTCAGGTCGCAACTCTGGAAGCAGCATTCATCCACTATTCCCTTGTGGTGTAAGCGTCTACTGCTGGATCCATACCCTGTGGGCTTATCTATTCAAAACACAAAGGGAAAATTTTTATATTAGAAAGGAAATGCAAAGATCTCAGTAGCAGTCATATTATTAAAATGTATTATGTTAACTGAATCAGCAATGACCATTGTAGAGGCTGCTTTGTGTATCTATTCTAAGACCCCGTTCTTAGATATACCTTTGAATTCCCTTCCAGATATTCCTGGAAGTGGACAGCTTTGGTCTCTGTGTGTGTGTGGTTGCTATTTAAGCATTTGAGCAAATCTATGCCTTCTTAGAGAAGTATTATTAAAATATTTTCTTGAACTGCATTACCCTCAAAAATGGAGAGAGAGGAAGCTGAAATCTGACATTTAGACATCTTACAAAGGAAATTTGCCTCTTAGCTTTTGTACGAAAACTGATTGTTGATCCAACTGAGGTAGGTAGTGTGTAAAAACCATAGATCATGATTGTATTGTAGACAAGGATTTCCTAGTAAAAACGGCTACACTGAGGTACTGTGTGTGTTCCAAAGGGGAAATAAATACTGTGTACCACTGTGTAGGCTGTAAGATCTGCGAGCTCAGAAGTGGGAAGCAGGAATCAAAGTAACAAAGTCACTGATGAAATAGGAAGGTTGATGGAACAGATAAAAGTGGAAGATTATTATATTCCATAGATTTACACAAGATAAGAAATGGGACTGATATAGCATGGCTTTCCTGTGCTTTGCATTTGCACCAGGCATTTACGGAAAATACTTAATTGGCAAAAATTTTGCAATTTTCACTCAGCTCCAGTAAGGGCCAACATTTTCATTCATACAACTCTTACGCACTTATATTTTTGTCTTTTCCCCCCCTGTGGTTAATGACTTGCTTAGTAACTGCTGAATTCTCTGCTGTCACAGAGATTAAAGGCTCGTTATTTCCTGGGATTGTTTGTACACAACCAAGTCAGATGTGCAGTTGCCCTGTTATGACTAACTAGAAATGAAGGAACAGTAAATTCACAAAAAGTAAGTAGTTGCTTACTTACAACATCTATTTTAAAATTCTGATAGAATTTTATTTTAGACAGTAAAATTCTGAAAAGATTAAGTGTTTTGTTTTGACATTTTCAGCATTAAATGTTTCCATTTACAGAATGATCCACATTGGTTAAGAACTGAAAAATATGGAAAAAAAAGACAAGCTTGCCAAGAGCCAAAAAATGAAGTAACTCAATTCAGTCAGCTCTACCAATTTCTTTTCTTGCCTTTTTAATTTTTTTTTCCTCCTTCTCAGTTATATCACTGAGACCAAAAATCTGTTATTCATAGAGTTTGGCAAGAGTTTACATTTTAAGAATTAATCAAGTTAAATAAAGGATAAGGATATATATAAAAAAGATGAATATTCAGGGTTTTTTTTGGAAATTATTATTTCTAATACTTTTACAGAAAGTCTAGGTTGATATCCATGTGTTTGTCCTGCAGTTGTCAATCTGAAAAGATGGTACTACATTTTACTGTTCCCTGTGATCAAAACACGTATCCACTGATGAAGAACCCTTGAGGCCTTAGGACATCAGAAATGAAAAGACTCCTAGTGGTACAGTATGTCTCACATTTTAGCCAGCAATTCAGTCAGTTAAGAACTAACTATCCCTATGAGCTTTGTAACTCAGAAAACAGGTTTTTTAAATGTCTTTTTTTTTTTCTTCCCAGGGACTATAAATTAAACAAAAAGAAAAAAAATGCTTACTTAGTATATTGCAATCCACTGGGGGCCTCTAGGTTGTACATTGCCTGGTAGATTACTTGTTTCATAAGGCTAAGCAGTACAGCAAGCCAGAATTGGATTACAGTAATATTTTGGTTTGTTTGTTTGTGTGTGTTGTTTTATGTGTATCACTGAAAAGTATTACAAACACTAAGATGTGGAGTTTGGTTTTTTTCCCAAGACATGCTTTGCCTTGGAGATTTTTTCTTAAATCTGTTAATCTGGTTGTTTTAACCTAATACTTTTAAAATCTAGCACTCCTGATAAAGTGTGGAGTCTCATTACTTTGCAGTATACCCTCAGCTGTGCCCCATTTTGTCTAGTTCCCATTTAAAGCATGGAAGGGCAAATTCTGTTCCTGGATATGCAAGTGTAATTCTTCCTAAAAGATCCAGCTGAATTGTAGGTATAAGAACTGATTAGTTAACTTCCACTTTCTTTTATCAGTCTGTCAATTTTTCATAAGCAGGTGTACCCTAAAAGCTTCTGTTCATTTTACCCTTCAGGGTCCAAATGTAATCATTTATAAAGCTGATAAAATACCTTTACTAACCTATGTCTGCTGCCTGCTTTATTTAGTAATCAGAAGCAGCATTTTTACACATGGTCATAAATATGCATAAATAATTAATACAAAATCTGAATCCTGGAATCCTTCTGGTGAAAATCTCAGAGTACTTAAAAATAATTTTTGGTGTAGCCAGACCAAAGATATCTGTGTGTTATTTTTCTTTCTTACAGAATAACAGTTTTATGAAGGATTATATATTGCCTAATAGCTCTTTAAAAAGCCTGCATGGTACATGTAACAAGATGGGAATGGAATCTATCACATCAGTGATGGTGTCAGCTATGAAACATGACATTAACTTATTTGTGGCTTAAATATTCGTGCATCACATGGCATAATAAATGCTCATCCTTTCTATGAAGATAACATTATTATTGAGAAGTCAGAATTTTTCTTTCAAGAAATGTTTTCCCAAGGCTTTCAAAAAGACCTAAGCAATCAAGTAAGCTTAAAATTTGTGTGATGTAGAAAATGATATTGCATAAAGTGCTGTACAACAGAGGGAACAAATTATCAGAAAAAAATATTCTTTTTCAGTAATCATGATCCACAACCATGATTGAGAAGTATCTGATGACTGCAGTAATTTTAAAGCAATAGATTTGAAATTGCTGCTGACCTCTTAAGTGCTGCAGTATACAAAGATGCTATCACAGAGAAAGATGAGATAAAGAATTACAAGGAAATACCACCACTTCTACAGATGTTATCACTGTTTGGCCCATCTGTTCTGGCAGGACTGCAGGATCAGATGGTCCTAGTTCATCAAGTTACCAAAGTATGCACTTAGATCTAGGCAAATGTTCAAGCTCCTACGTGGTGTGTTGGATTAAATCACATATTAAACAGTGAGCACATGCCTGAATGCTCTCCTACATAGGGACTGATATAACTAAGCACTTCAGTTACTTTCTAGACAAAAATCCATATTGGTAATCCATATGGCTGGTGGTTCCATATTTTTAATATAATTTCTCTTTCTTTTTTTTTAAAATAATATTATCTTCAGTATGGACTGCACCTTCTGTGTCCCTATACTGGGAACCAGTATAGTTCTTTCCCATCTTTCTGACATAATTTGAGTGCTGCCTTCCAGCTGTTATCAAAAGTTTCTTATATTTACTCAACCTTCAAAGTGCTGCCTGTGGACATACAACAGTGCAAGGCATTCCTTTTTGCTGATGTACACTGAATTCCTTGGAGGTTTCTTTCCTTTTTTGTCAGTTTCTTGCTCAAAAGAATTTCACAGCGTGTAGGTCAAAGCTTACTTAATAGAATATTTGGCGTTTATTTAATCTATCAAATCTGTGGATGTTTCTTTCGGTGTGCAACAGTCAGATATAAAGTCTAGTCATCGTGATGTCCTCTGGAAGCAGGCCAAGGTATAGGATTCCAATAGTTAAACAGCTGGCTTCTGCACTAACAGCACTTCCCCTTAAATGATGTAAAGTCAGTGGAGTAATTCACCAAGACTTGTTTACACTTGGTTTCTTGCTGTCCTTCCTCATGCCTCCAAAATATTCTGCTGTTACTGCCGCTGGTTTTGCTCTACCAGTGCTTTCAATGTAAGGAGAACTGGTGTAGGCGGACTACAGAAATTTCAGATGTCAAGTTATCTAGGTATTCTGTGTAGAATCATAACCTACTGTTATACTATTAAAATTAGAAATTACATGAGAAATAGCCCAGCATAAATGCTAAACTAATATACTCTAGGACTCTAGGAAAGAACTGGGGTTATACATCCTGGGACTTTAATGTGGCTTTGTATTTGCTATTGTGTCTTTTTTAGCCAAGCCAAGCAGTAGAACTCAATAGTGCCATGTAGACTCTAATTCAGAAATATATATAGAGTCAATCTTCAGCTGCAACTGCAGCTTTTAAAGTATGGTGAAAGGCCATTGACCTGTTAGAGTGCTGTAGTCTTGTAGCCAGAAACTCAAAATATTTCCATCAAAACATCGGGGTAAGGTACAGTTTGGAAGCATTGACAGCAGCTTGCAGTATCAGGATGTATGGGAGCATCCTGTAAGGCAGCAGGTCAATCAGACAGGATTTTCCTGTCTCCTGCACAACAGGCTGAGAGTTTGTGGTGCTATATTACAGTACAGTAATTGAGCAAACACATCCTGTATGCTAGATCCAGACTGCGAGCTGATGGTCGGAGAGATTTATACCATGTGCTGTGTGCCTTATGGTGGCACAAAAGGCTAGGGATGCTGAGTTTGAGATTCATCTTGCTCATCTCTGGTCTCTGAAAATCAGGGATCTAGTTTAAGATAGTGAAGTCAACAGGCAAGTGTGTATGGAGAGTGAATTATTCCTGTATTGAATGCTTTGCTTAGAATTAAATTTATTCTGGTCCTCTGAAGGAAACTGTGTTCTTTTATCAACTGCAGATAAAGCTAATTGATCTAGTCTTAGCATACATGCACAGCTGCTCCTAGGAAACTGAACTCAAGGAAAATGAATTAAATTAAAAATTATTTGTCCTAAATTACAGAATGTATGCCCCTGGTGGAGTACAAAGCCATTGTCTTTCATTTCCAATTTAACAATTAAATATAATGACCATAATATAAATTGTTCTAAAGAACATGCCAGCCAATGTGCTGTTTAATTATGTATCTCTGTATCTCTGACTACATTCTGTATGTTAGTTTAGTACTGACTATTTTTGCATTATAAATGCCTGCATATGCAAAATAAGAGACTGTTGATATCACTTTTCATCTCATTGTAAGGTAAGAAATGGATTAGTGTTATATTGCTAATACTTTGTGAGGATGCTCTGGAATTTCTCATCTGTGTTTGAAAAATTATGAGTTAATGTTCCATCAGCAGGAACTGCCGGGGTTTTGATACTTCTATGAAGTGTTAAAACAAACAAACAAGCAAATAAAAAACACAAGCAAATAACAAGTCTTTGGAATTGTTGTAAAGTCCCTTACCAGAAATAACTCAAGGTTTAAATGTGCAAAGTAGGCAGTCTGATTTTAATGTAAATAAATTGCATGCATTTTGAAGTGACAATATTTAATATTTAGTTTCCATTTTCCTTCAATGTTTTGTTAATGTAAAAAAATTATTATGCTTAGACTGATTTTTGTTTGTATTCATGAAAATTAGCATATATTAGCATTTATAAATGCTCAATGAATGGATGCCCTAGCTCTAAAATCTAATTTAATATGCATGAGTATGGAGGATAAGCTTTATCAGTACGTACAAGTAAAATCTTTATGAAAGCATCTGTATTTGTTAATATTGAGATATTGCACTACAGTTACTGCTTTGTGGAATACTAGATTTTATTAACAACTGGGTCCAGCACAAGATGATGTTTGCTCTTGGCTCTGAAATCCTAGGCAAGTAAGACTGGGAAAACGTGAACACTCAGTTAGTATTGATCTATAAGAGAAATCTATCAAGACTTCACAGAGTGTTTTGCCTGAATAAGTGAGATTTATAAACTTTGCCTTTTGAAAAGAAGATAGTTCTTTGATATTTCAAATGTAGAGTAAAATAATTACTTCACTTCTTTAAAGTCAGTGAGACAAGTGTGTAGCTTTATTCCAGAGGATCTTGGTTTGTAATTTGTTTGACTGCGTTCATCTTAATCTGTCACATAGTTGAATAATGTTTTTTCTTCTAGAAATATCCATTCAGAAACCTTTTTCTTTTCCTTCATTGTAGAATTGGGAAGGAATTCTTCTCTTTCCCTAAGCTTATTTCCAAAGTACAGCACTTGTAACATTTTCCTCTCTCACACAGGACTGCTGTACTCTGCCCTTGCTATAGAATAGCTGTTTTGGAGGCCATCGAGTATATTAAGCATGTGATAGAGCCATTATGCTTCACACAGTAATTCCCAAGCCATTTGCAATGTGTGAAGAGAAAACGCTATTGGTTTGACTGTTGTTCTGAGAATTTCAGTGTTTAGATATTTTTGAGGAAAAAAAAAAAAAACTGGAAAAAGAATGGGAAACAATATAATGTCTTATTTTCACACCCGTTCAGTGTTCTGGAGGGTGAAAACCTTGCAAACCTTGCACAATTTGCAAGCCTACATTAGATTCCAGGGCTGGAAAGTGCCAGATGGTGCCAAAAAGTATATGCTTTGGCAAGGGAAACGCTTTGCTGAAGAGAAATCACTATTTCAAGAATAGTCAGGTTGAACAGGGGTTAGGACAAGATAATTAGAAGTCAGCAGGTCATTGTTACATCTGAATATTGTCCCTTAAAGTCCATTGAGTAGGGCAATGATAATACAGACATCAATCCATAATGAAAATACATCCTCTACCCTTACACACACTCTCACGGGAAATAATTACTGCTTAACCTTGTGTGTGATGGAAGTATGCAAAGTCATGATAGAACCTTTCATATCCTTCTTATCTCAAGTCAATGTGAAATTGCATTTTATTTGGATTACCAAACTAATAACAATGAAACCCTACTGGGTGAAATTGTAGCATTGCTGAAGTCACTGGTAAATACTTTAGTGCAGTCAGGATTATGTCTTGATGAATCAAATGCCAGAATTTACTTATATATAACCTGATCCAAGGTCTACTAAAATCACTGGAAAGATTTCCATTGTCCTTGGTAGGCTTTTCAACATGCTGGTGTTGAACACTTGCTTTTTCTTCCAACCTTACAGTTCAGTAAGTAAATATTGTCTTAGAGATATCTAAAGACATTGCAGGGAATGGATGTGATGAGATTCCTTGAAGGAGGTAAGAAGAAGAGGATACAGATGTACAGTGTGAAGCAGAACAACTCATATATGGTTAAGGCCACTGACCACATAACAAGCAGTACATTGCTTTGGGTTTTGTTACCAGAAATTTCATCTATACACTGAGAAATGAAAAAATAGCAAATTACAAACATGATACTCTTGCTCTTTCATTTTGGTATCATCATCTGATTAGAGGCAGAAGGGGGGAAGGGCTGTTCCACTCGTCTAATACTTTTGCCATTGTCCAGGAGTGCACATATTGATACACATTACAATTTTAATTTTTATTTCTACAGAATAGTCCTTACAGGAGGATAAGTATGTGGGCACAGGCCAATATCACCTACCAGAGAGGCAGACAATTTTCATTCCCTTATTAGAAACAAGTACTGGTTGACAGCAGCTGAACATGAGCCAGCAATGTGCCCAGGTGGCCAAGAAGGCCAGTGGCATCCTGGCATGTATCAGCAGCAGTGTGGCCAGCAGGACCAGGGCAGTGATGATCCCCGCAGTTCTTGCTTCTGGTGAGGTCACACTTTGAGTGCTGTGTTCAGTTTGGGGCCCCTCTCTACAAGAAAGACATTGAGGTGGTGTCCAGGGAAGGGCACCAGAGCTGGTGAAGGGTCTGGAGCACAAGTCTGGTGAGGAGCAGCTGAGAGAGCTGGGAATGTTTAGCCTGGAGAAAAGGAGGCTCAGGGGAGACCTTATGACTCTCTACAACCACCTGAAAGGAGGCTGTTGTTGCAAGATGAGGGTTGGTTGATTTTTACTTTCTTCCTAGTAAAAAGTGATATGAAAGGTGGAAATGGCCTCAAGTAGTGCCAAGGGAGGTTCCGGTGGGATATCAGGAAAATTTATTCACTAAAAGGGTGGTCAAGTGTTGGAACAGGCTGATCAGGGGAGTGGCAGAGTCACCACCCCTGGAAGTGCTCAGAGAACCTGTAGGCGCTTTGTGATATGATTTAGTGAGCAAGGTGGTATTCAGCCAAAGGCTGGACTCGATGATCTTGGAGGTCTTTTCCAACTTTTATGGTTCTGTAGGTGTGGCAATAGAAGAGAAAGTAGGAGGGGGGAAGAAGGTAAGGCCAGTAAGGGCCTGACTCACTCCTCACTGATACCATTCACTTTAGTGGGTTTGCTCTGATGTGCTCTAAGCTCTGTCTAGTAAGATCTCATATCATTGCCAAGGGCTTTGCCAGTGAAAGGCATCCAGCCTTGTACAATGATGCAGCAACAGAGCCTAAGGAATAAACAAGATTCAGTTTTGTACCTATTAAGTCCTGAATCATCTTTAGACTTTCAGTTATTAAACCTTTCTGTACAATGACATGAATTACTCCAGAAGTTACTTCAAGCATGGTCAGATGACTTAATGCTTTTGGTGAAAGTCCAGCGTGTAGTTTTCCTCACAGCCAACACTTTAAATGTGAGTCATTTCCCAGAAAAATTATTTTTTATTGTCTGCTACTTTTGCCATATTAGGATGCTTTTAGTTATGAAGATTGACTTGCAAGATTCCTGATTAGAAAGTACAAATTAACCACTACATTCAGAAGGGAAATTAGACAGAACGATTAAGAGACAGATTCTTTTATCTTCTCTGATACTAAAGAATACTGTATCCTAAATTACAAGAGGTCTTTGCAGAGAAAGCTAAGAACTTAATTTGAGTAATATTTATGGAATCTAACTATCAATTATTTGCACAGGAGAAGGCCGTGTCAGTGCCAGGGACTGAACCTACATCAACATAAGCACCAGGCTTTAACTATATACCTGTCTTTCTCTAACTGTATTTTTAAGTCAGTAGGACATGTAAAAAAATAATCTTGAAATGAAACATTCATTTGAGGTCATGATGCTCCTGTTAAATTTGTCAAAGGAGATAAAAGAAAAGTGAAACTTTCCAGAGGAGTACATCATTAGGGAGTGAGGGTGAGGTCATTGGGATGAGAAAGGGACAGTGCATTGTGGCTGGAAACAAAACCAGAATTTAAACTAGCTAAAATATGGTTACATTTGATTCATCTTTCCCTCACACTAGTTTTCTACCAGTTGTAGCTCCATCCTTTAGTGATTTAGTTTTGCAAGTAGGAGCAGGAAGAATCAATTCTAGTGGAAGGAATGTAAAGAAGAAGAAGTCAGTGCTGAATATGAGATGAAACTATGCTTGCTCTCCTTGTCCTTCCAGCTCACCTTGTTATTGCCAAAGACATGCAGGGAGATTATAAGTGAGCACCGGTATGGTGCAGGGAGAAATTAGTTCCAATATAACACCTTAAATACAAACTACAGTTTCTGTAGGATCCTTGACAATGGAAGTGCTTGTAAGCAATAAAGCTGTTTTATGAAACAATGAGAATGCAATCCTTCTTTTATGGGGCTGACAATGCCCTCTGTGGTCACGGTTTTTAAAAGGGAATGTAGTTTGAGTAAATTTTTTTTTCAGTTCTCATCTGCTAAGTTTCAGTGGCCTTTTCAGGAAAGTTCAAAGGTTTAAAAAGTTAATTTCCATTAAAAGAGAAGTTTTTCCAAGTAACCAGAGTTATTTCTTTGTTTTATTATTTCCTTTCCAACTTGTTTAAATTTGATTAATGATTGAAACTTCTGCATCAGTTAAAGATATTTTTGAATGGCTTCTCTTATTTTGCAGTCCTGCCGTCCTTTTGCTTCATTAGGCTTCTTCTCTAGGTCATATGAGAATACTATAAACTTTTAAAAGGGTCGTGGCAATGTTGATCTGGCCTTTAAATTTTAGGTACTCACTGACTTTTTGAGCCACAACATCCACAACTATTTAAGCAAGTGACTCCAGTTCAGCAGAAAAACAGTAGGATGAATAAGTATTCTTACAGTTGTGTAGAGGTCTTAATTTTTCTTATAGTTGCCATAATGTGTAAGCTTAATTGTGACTCTATAAATCCTAACTGTTAGATGGACTTTGTCTGGAAAATCATTCTTCCCCCTGCTGGGCCCATGTTTTTCACATCATGTCATCCACTTCATCAGTTTGGGCCTAGCCCTGCTCAGGATCTATGGTGGTTATTAAAAAAAATAAATTGTGGAAAAAAATACTTGCCTTAGGCATCATTGGCCAGTGGGGGGCTTACATGCTATCAGAGCAAATGAGAAAGTAGAACCAGTAATTCCTATAAAATGCATTTCTACAGTATCTCTTTTATTGCCATGTTGGTTAAGTAAAATCACAGCCCTTTTTACTTCTCAGGTCTTTAATACCTATCACTCATTTTTTATTCCTTTGCATGTTAATAAATCTCAAAGCCTGGAGGACTTTGAAGAAATCTTTTGATCATTTGAAAGCAGAGATTCTTGGTTCTGTCTTGGACATAGGCATCAGTATGAATATCTTTGGTGTGAGTCTTTAGATGTTTAGTTCTGTGGTTACAAGTTGGATGATTTCAGATTAAGAACCCAGTATTCCAATTAAGAGTTAAGATGTACAAAGGAAAATTATAGGCCTTCCCTGTTGGTACCCAGAATTTGACATAATAATATCAGAAATATTTTCAAATGACTAGCCTCAAGTAGCTAATTGTAGTCAATCCTACAATTAAATCTGGTACTGATATACATAAACTGAATCAAATAGCATAGAAAACAAAGTTTCCACCCAAGAAAGTCACCTAAAATCAAAATCCTTGTAATTTTTCATCTTTGCCTCTTCTATATGATTTAGTACGAATAAAGAAGTTGGAGAATGTCCAGGTGAGGTTAAATAATTTTTCAGGTATTTTGATTGTGCAGTTGAAGAGATTTTCATTTAATAACATATCCAAACCAGCTTTTTCATCCACTTACATGTCACAGAAAAAATGAAAATATAATATTTTCAACCTCCTGCACTATTAGTATTTATCCAGTCTTAGTAAGGATATAGATGCCAGCAGTACAATGTTTCTTTCTTTTAGGTCTTCTGTAGCAAAACTTTTTAGTGTTCTTTCTATCGAAGGTGATTTTTTGGATTAAATATGACCAATGTTTTCACTGAAACTTTGGGCAAAATATATTCCAAATTAAACTGAATATTTTTGTGGTTTGGCAAAGTTGGATTAATTTTTTCCTTTTTTTTTTTTTTTTTTCTTTTAAATTCCTCTAAACTTCTCATTGCTTGCCAGAAAAGGAGGTGCAAAAATAACCCAAGGAGGCTGTGTAGTCTCTCCAGAAGTGAGAAGTACAGCAAGTTTAGTGAGAGTGGCTATTCACTCTTCCCCCATTCGTAAAATTTAGAAAAGTTTCATGTCTACATCCAGGATAAAATCCTAAATGGAAGTACAATGGAATCACTTTCACAATTCTTCCTGTCTAAAATGAGTCTGAATTTTCCTTTCTGTTTTTCTAAATGATAACCTAAACTGAATCTCTTGTGAATTGGCTTAATTATTTGCAATTTCTCATCGTCTGTTAGTTGCTTATGTCTCTCATGTGTTCCTTCTTGACTTCTTCTGATATCACTTCATAACTTTTCTAGTGAATTTCCTTAACTCATTCCAGCATTCTAGGTGTTCTTTGTTTATCCCTCTAGCAGTTAGAGAGCAGGTCATTAAATACATTGCTATCAATTTAAACTTTATAGTTGTTTGGTCTTTCCATTCAGCATCATAAAACTGCTATGCAATCAACTGTAATCACTCTAAAGACAAAACCCACAAAAATTAAATTATTGCATATGATTTTCTCTGTGTATCTTTAGAACAGTATTGCTTTAAACCAGATACATTTAATGTATGTCTCATTTAGAATCGGTGACAATAAAATAAACAACATCCTTGCTGGTTTTTTTTTCTAATCTCAGTGATACAAAGCATAAACCGAAAGGTTTTTATGCAGAAATGGCTGCATATTATGGACTTGTGTTGGACTAAGTATCTTTCTTTCTTTATGTGTCTGTCTCTGTCTACTTGTATGGCTGTGGTCTTCAGCCTTACTACCACTTGCAAATAGATCTGAGCACTGGAATCTCCTAGATATGGTTAATACTGCACTGTAAACCGGCTATGTCTCTGGAAGATTTGAATGATTCTGTGATAACTGATAAATTTTATCCCAGTACATAAGGTTTAAGAAAAGGCTCTCTGTCCTTTGAATGGTTTGTATCAATTGTTCTTAAGGTCATGGTCTATTGAAAATTTTTTTTAAAATATTTATCTGACAAGGGCTTAAGTTTATTTCTACATTGTTCTCATGTTTTTGGATCCTTTTTTCAATTAAAACTGTCTTTACGGTCAGTCATACATTAGCCCTGAATTTACATTATGACATATATGTTTGGGTTTTTTGTTTGTTTGACTTCAGGGTTGAGATCCAGGAGGCTTTGTAATTGTTGAATCTCCTGGGCAGTGTGTGCTGTTGAAATGCCTGAAGACTGGCAGTGACATTGTTTGTAGTCATTGTTCGCCTATGTTATTTGCATGCAAATTATGGGCTGTAGGTCCATTTCTTGTTCACACTAGAGGGCTCCTTCACACTTGCTTAGCAGTGCGGCAGCATCTACGAGCCAGAGCAGAGGAAACACTGCAGTGCAAGGGTTTGCCTTCATTTCAGGACAGAACAGGGTCCTGTGTCTTTCCCACAGAAATTGCTTCTGCATATTGAACCCTGTTACCTCATGAGCAGTGTCAGAATGACCTGTGCTAATTTTCTCTCCTTCTTACCACATAAGGTGGGAAGAATAGAAACACTACAGAACTATATCTGAACAAAAAGAAGGTAAGATTTGCTCCCTGTTGAGCCTAAAGGTGCTCATGAGAATAATAAATGTCACAATCAAGCCAGCTGATAAACTGGAAATCTTACCTTGAATGTTTCCTAAAATTGGGTATGATTGTTGGAGACCGCTGAAAATCATGTGGACTTGTCTTTCTGCCTTTGGAGTGGAGGAGCTGATTTAATTTCAGTACTGGGGACCGGTGTTTTTACAGGTTGAGGAAAATGCTTGTGCTTACTCTGCATGTAGCAGTAGTCTTTCCTGTCAGTATTTGTATCTTGGACTACAGTAGGTCAGATAATAGAAAAAAATAGAAAATTAGAAGAAAGCTTAACTGCTGGAAGAAGGCCCCCCCATGTGATGGCTACTCTTGACCTTTTTTTAGACTAAAATTTCAGATCATTTTGGCCTGTAAATACAGCTCTGAAATTTGAAAACTAACTTGGTAGAGAAGATGTAATAAATCCGGAAGCAAAACGCTTCTCATATAATTGCCCTGTTCTCTGTTACCTGTCATCTTTTTCACAATATTAATAGTTTTCTTAATTTCTTAGTATTAATCAGATTGATCTTCCCTAATGTCTAGTTTAAATGAAGTATTATGGCAGAAAAACCTGAAATTTGCTGACAAAATAGCTGTGTGCTATAGTTCAGTAATTTTTTAATGTCCTAAAATAACTGAATTCTCTTCAGTGTGAGAGGCTGTGTAGTAAACAGAGTCCATTCAAGTAACAATATCGGAAATTGTTCCCAAAACACTGAGTTGTGTTGGTATTTTAAAACACTGCTACTGTTTTCCACAGCTTCAGCACTTAAGCTCTGCCCTGCTCTTTGTCAGCTTCATGCTTGGGAAATGTCACTGGAGTGACAGTTGATGGAGTGAAGGCAAAGAGCAGAGAAGCACTGAAAAAGGCAAAGCGCAGAGACAAAGCACTGAAAAAATGCTTGGAACATGTTCCTGTGTTGTAGGGAGAAAGGATGCCAGAAATAAAGAAAACAGCACATGGGTTTTAATATGCACAACATGTTCCATCCTATGTAAAAGACTGTTCAGTGCTGGTTGCATTTAAACATCCACATTTGTCAGGACTCCTTGCTACTCTTCAATAATGCAGCAACTAGGAAGATTATCTTTCTCCTACTCCAGGATGACGTCACTGCATCAATAAGTAGGACTTAGAAAAGGTTTATGTTCTTAGCACTAGATTTAAAGAATATAATGCTCCTTTTAATGTAGTAATTTCTAGCTCTACTAATTTTCAACGTTTATCTTGCAAGATCATTAGGAAATTCAGAAACCATTTCTCTGGAAAGGAAAAGAGTGGGGTGATGTAAGGATAAATAAGCTCTCTGCTGTAGAGTTCCTCTACCACTGTATCATATCTGGCAAGCATCCACAAGGTCCTTCAAAGTGATATTCTGTAAAATTGCTAAAAATGCAGTCTTCAAAAACTCAAAATATTGTTAAATTTTTATGTTGAAGTTGGTAGTATTTATTGAGTATTTGCTTCCTAATAGAACAGACATTTTTAATTTATTATTTCACTTTTAAACTTTCACATTAGGTACTATTCTGGATCAAGAGAAAGCATCAGTGACAGGACACTTGTTCTTTCCTTTTAATCAAAAGAAAATAGTTGTTACTTTATCATGCCATGTATCTTGCACAGGTTCATTTTGACCCATTTCCTTACAGAAATTACTGAAAACGCTCCAGAGTTCTTCATGGACAATTAGTTCATTATTGTCTCATTGCTCTGGCACAATTACATTAAGTTGTATTTAGTGGATGAATAAAAAGAAAGATGAAGAGTTAGCTCTTCTGGATGGGCTACATGGCATCTGCTATAGCTCAAACTGGAGTGAGTAGGGGGTAGCCCAATCTCTAAAGAACAATTCATCCTGACTTATTGCACAAAGTGCATATAAGTGTTTGAGAATTAAATACTTCTGCAAAAGCAAACTAAATATCTGTTATCATCAACTGAGCAACAGAACACAAAGTTTGGTAATCATTCACATAAATTCTGATTTTTTGGCATGGTAATATTGCCATGAATTGTTGGAGCAGGTAATGACACCTAATCTTCAGATTGCCTGACATTTTCTAATTTTAATCTCTGCCTTAATGCTGTTATAACTTAACAAACCTTAACTGTCTGGGTTTCAGGTTTTGTTAATTGTGCATATTCTATAGGTTCATGAAGTGTTTTGTTTTCTTCTTGTAGAGGAGTTGGAAAGAAAAAGGTGCAGCTAAAACCATTGAGTCATTTCTGACTCAAGATTGACTGACCTAAGTTTGGAAGCTGTACAACTTTGCCCCTGTTAAAGTGTAACTCACTCTTCCCTGAAGTGTAGGGTTGTTGTACGGAATAACTGTTTACTGAATAACCTTTGTGCTTCCACCATGTGAAGGTGGAATTTGAGGAAGAGGCAAAAAGCGGTAATGGTTTGGGTTGGAAGGGACCTTAAAGATCATCTAGTTCCAATCCCCCTGGAGATTACTTTGGTTCAGATGTTTTTCTCGTTATACGCCCCTCACGATAGTTTCAAGGAATCGTCATCTAGCAATTCTCCTGCCGTTTAAAGTGGCTGCTATCATTTGTTACTGCTGCCATAGGCAAACCTGCTGTCTGATATTGACATTTCCCCATCTGAGCATTGACATGAGGTTTCTCTTAAAGACATTTTTCTTGGAATTTACTGGTATTGAAGTTAAACAAGTTGTGGCTGCTTTGTGGTCAGGTGGGTTGGTGTGGGTGTTTCTGTAGAAATGCTTCACAGTCTGCACTAACCGGGACGGCAAAATCGATATTTATGTATCTGTCCACTGACATGCAATAGCTACTACACGGGGCAGTCACTGCCCAACCCAGATCTGGTAAGAAAAATGTGACAAGGTTGCATGTGCCGCATGATTGTGAGAGAACTGTCCTTGAAACGGGGTTCAAACATGATTCCCCCTCAAAGGAGTCAAAGTCCTCGTTCAGGTAAGGTAGCTGCCAAACACAGAACTCTGTTAGCAACTTTTAAAGGCTTCTCTGTCTTAAATTATATTTTCTTCTGATTCATCATTTTCACCTCTTTCTAGATGAGGTTTTTCTGCCTTTTCTGTAACACCTTTCTCTTACTGCTAATTCTCACCTTCTTTTCTCCTTGATGCCATTCTGTTGTATAATGAATGTTTTTAAAAAGAAATATATTTGAGTATTGACTCCTTTAAATTCATAATGGATATCTCAAAACTCAGACTAAGGCTTTTTTTTCCTATTGTTTCTTTCATTCATATTTGTCACCCTGATTTTTTCAGCCTTCCTGTATCTCACAGTTTCATAGCGTTATAAATAGAAGCAATGTTTTCCTTAAGTCTAGGTAGTTTACATTCTTTGTCTTAGAGATATGGACAGCTGATGGACAGTTGTCTTGACCGATGGGATGGGGAGAGGTGTCAACCTTCTCCCCCAATCCCTGGTCTTTGTAGAAATACTATATAAAGTGGAGTCAGATCAATAAGCAGTTCATGCCTTCTCACCGAAGTGAGTGTGTGTGTGTCTGTGTGTCAAAAAACAACACACATTCATTAAGAATACTGGAAACTTTTGACCAGAGTTTCTATTAAATTTGAAAGAGTAAAACTTTTCTCAAGTGATTTGTCCAAGTCAAAATTACTTAGTGATTCTGAAAAATAATGCTTTCACAGCTCATCAGCACAGTATTGACCCAGAACTGACAGATGTCCTAACTACAGAGAAGTCACTGACTTCAGAAAATTAACCTCATGGGAATATTGATAGAACTAGGAAAAGAGCATGCAAGGCAAGTGTGCTCTTCTCTGAGGTAGTTCTTTTGATTTATTGGCAGAATGTTGTGGAAAATAAAAGAAATTGCTTACTAGGCTCTACCACTTTATTGAGAAGATGCGAAGGAAGTGTGAAAAGTGGAATGTGGAGAATTAGAGTGAGAGCACAGTATTTTGCTGCTGGCAGATGTGTGCTAGGCTTCACCATTTTACTGGGGTGGTACAATTTAGTTGTTATGACACATTCAGGAAGAAAAACAGAAAACACGAGCTGGAGGGTTGGAGAAAATTAAATGATGATGACTCAGAACTTACACCCTAAAGTAAAATGAAATTGAAACACTGCACCGTTTTGCTTAGAAGAGAAATCTGATGCAAACGTGAAAAAATGAGCTTCCTTCAAGTTATTGAAGCTTTACATTGATCTTCAGATGAGGAGGGTAATATTAGAAAGTTAGCATCAAGGTAAAAGACAAGGATGATTACAGACTGAGCTTATGTTTTTGCTGTCATTTTTCTTTTCAAAGTATTCTTTTTGTTCATTGTGCAGTCAGCACCACATCTGCTTCTGCTGAAAACCAAGGAAAAGTGTTTCAGTGCCTAAAAGTGTTATTGTTTGACTTGTTTGGCTGGGAGACTGAGTCTCAAGTAACCTATGAACTCTGTGCCATATTCCTGCAGTAAGCAGAGGGCCTGCTGGGGTGATCTACTTAACTTGCCATTAAGTTTTATGTAAACTGTTATAACATTGTTTAAAAACCGTTTGCAGCATTCTCTGCAGTAATATGGCATATATTAACTTCTAGACTGAAAGTAGTAGCCAACTTGTATGCCTTACATAAACAGATTTTTTTTTATATATTTACTGAACTGTCTTCTTAAGTTTGATAGACTATTACCTATAATTTATCATCAGTACTGCAGTGTGACATTTTGCTTAAAACTTTAACCCTTGCAGTATTTGGATTTATGTGGGTGAGGTTCTAAAAAGTAGTATTTCGTTGGACCTGAATTGTTACCTGACTCAGAGGATTTCAAAAGCAGTTTTTAAAGGTGAATAAACATAATTGCCTCATTTTCACACATGGTGAAAGTAAGACAAATAAAGATAAAATTAGTTGGTTCAAGGTTATGTAAACCAGTTAGTCCCATAGCCAGAAATAGTCCTAGCCCTCCCACCTGCTTGCTCGTTATTTTCTATCTAAAGAAACACTTTGTTCTCTGAAATATAGAAGATAGGAGATGGTTTACACTGATTAGGCTTCTTATATTAGAAAGTCTAATTTCTGGATTCTTGGAATGCACAGAATGGGAATGTGCTAGTCATAATTGCGTACTGCTGGACTCCTACCTTTCAACATCTCATAATTTCTTTTTTATGGTTGCAAAATTTATAATTAAATTTTCTATACATGTGAGAAATTGGCTAGCAACAAGATCATCATATGCAGCATATCTATCATGTGACTGTGGGTTTGATTCTGTAAGTAACTTGTGTCCAGAAGTCTTCTGCACTTTAAGTAGCATTTATACTTGCCTGGTGTTGAAAGGCAAGATGGTGGTCTGGTTACCAGAGAAATTCAGTATTTCTATTTTTGCCAAAGAAGTCGTAATACTCTCTACCGCAGAAGATGATGTTGCATGGAGCACATCATCCCTTATCTTCTGAAAGCATAACCTCAAATCTCACTGAATACAAGGTAGTCTAAGAGGCACAGTGAGCTTTTATTTCATATTTTTATGCATCCTAAAGTCAGTGCAAGTGTTCTCCTTGATGGATTCTCAGGAAGGAAAAGGCTACATTACACCACTGCTGCTGACTCTGATCACAGAAAGGCACAATCAGACCGACATTAGTTTCTCTGCCTTATAGCTCCAACATGCTGATATTCTAAAAGGACGGATAATAGATAACACCAGCTACTCTGCACCACATGTCACCAGAGGCAGAGGGTACTTGTCATTCCCTTTAGTAGTACCTAGCAATGCTGAGCTCTGTTTATCACCAGCCACTTGGCAACTAGGACTATTCTTGGTCAGGGCTTTGCTGTTGCCCTGCAGGGCAACCACTCTGGAATTTCTGCAGCTCACAGGAATGAGGCAATTTCTGTTGTTTCAGTGAGAGCAGGAATAGGCTAATGATTCTCTGGAAGGGCACTTAAGGTTGAAATAAAGGAGAGGAGGATTACATTGCCAATTTCTGTTACATGTTATTCTCCATTGCTTGTAGTTGTTGGACCAAACCTGTATTAAGTTCACTCAGGCTGATACCTGCACCGTTTTCTCAGCAATTCAGGCGTGCTTTTTTTTTTTTTTTTTTTTAATTGACTGCATGCATTTTGGTCTGTTTTGGACCATTTTTAATGTAAAAGCCCAAGTGTATTGCTGTCCATTAAAATGATCACAATTCACTCTCTCACTAGACTATATCATTGTGAGTTAGATTGGTGATGAAACATGTTCTTACTGAGTTTGTTTTCTGAATCCAAACTTCTAGTGTTAACATAGGCTTAACAAGCTTTATATTTTCTTTCCTTTATTAAAAAAAAAAAATACAAAGGGCTCATATTTCAAAATAAATCTTCTGAACTGTACTTTCTTTAACAGCTGACACAGCTGAGATTTTAAGCAGCTGAATGCACATATAATGCATTTTAAGAAGTGACATTGCTATGGTTATGAGTTACACAACAATATGATGTCAGCCCTCTGATTGGTGCCATGGTATTTAGCAATGCCACTTGGACAGGAAAGTTCACACACAGAAGCCTGTCCAACAGTTCTAAGAATTTTATATCTTTTGAAGTATTCAATATATTTCTTTATGCGTTGAAGCACTGCCCTTCCAAACCCCTTGTTTTCATTTTCCAGCAAACTCAGTGAACTTGGGGTCATTGGATTGTTTGCTTTCTCACTGGCTGCACTGAAATCAAGCAGCCATCAGCTAAATTACTATAGCTTGAATGTGTCTAAAAAGAATTCAAAGCAGACCTTTAAGACAGTGTCATGACTGTGCTTTTAACTTAGCATGAGGATGTAATACAAATCTAAGAGGTGGAGGCAGTTCAAAGGAAAGGTGGATTTTTAGTACTTGCTCAAAATAAGAAATGATTGGACTTTCAGATTTCAGCTGCAAGCTTCAGTTTTCTGTGATTCTAGTTGTTCCAGCAAGAAAATAATCTACTTTTGATACAAATTCAGTTTTAGTTCTTAAGTCATCTCTCTAGATCCTGAGACTATAGGGGAACACAGAAATGAAAATTTTAGCAAGATATGATCACTCTATACTGGCATTTTGGCAATGATAGATTATCAATTCATTTATCTGGGAAAAAAAAAAGACAAATTGAGGCCAGTTAAGATAAACTTGACCAAAAAAATCATATTTTTTGTTTAGGTTGTTCAGAACCACTAGTTTTCCAAGTGTTGTGTACAGTATAGTGATGTAGAGTGGAAAAAGGAAGAAGAAAACCAGCTGACATACCCAAGTGGCTTTTCATTTAGTAGATTACTGTTCATTGCAAACAAGGCTCAGTATGTGAAAAACACTAAATTTTTATGGTGACTGCGGAGAAATGTACTGGTGGTCTCTGCTAAACACATAAAATAACTTGAATGTGTGCTCATCCAGTTGATAGTTGCAACTGACTACCCATGTGGATAAGCCTAATTCATGTCACTGTGGAAGACAATAAATTGCTGAAGGTTTAGAAGGAAACTGTGAGCTGGGGTACATTGGGATGAGTGTAGCCAACAGGTCAAGGGAGCAGATCTTCCTCCTCTACTCCGCCCTGGTGAGGCACATCTGGAGTGCTGTGTCCAGTTCGGGGCTCTTCAGCACAAATGAGACAAGGAGCTACTGGAGAGGGTGCAGTGGAGGGTGACAAAGATGGTGCACGGTCTGAAGCATCTCTCTTATGAGACACTTTGGGAACTGGGTCTGTTTATTCTAGAGAAGATTGAGAGGGGTTCTCATTAATGTTTATAAAATGCCTCAGATGTGGGTGCAAACAAGGTGCCAGACTTTTTTCAGTGGTGCCCAGGAACAGGATGAGGAGCAAAGGCCATAAACTGAAACACAAGAAGTTTCACCTCAACATGAGGAAGAACTTTCTATTGAAGGTGGCAGAGCACTGGAACAGTCTGCCCATGGCGGTTGTGGAATCTCCCTCTGTGGAGACATTCCAAACCTAGCTGGACTCATTCCTGTGTCACCTGCTCTAGGTGACCTAGCCTTGGCAGGGGTTTGGACTACATCATTTCCAGAGGTCCTGTCTAACCCTAACAGTGATTCTGTGAACCCTGACCCTTCTGTGATTCTGTGAACTCTGAGAAATGTTAACAAAACTACAGTACTTGATGAACTTTTAGTGAACAGATTCAGGGGTTTTCTGTACCACTTTTCCTGGGATCCTTCATTAGCTGAAAAAGAATTTAATTATTTTATGTTCTCTCTTAATTGCTTTTAACCTGTTCATCTAAATTCAGATCTCTTGACAAAGAGATTTCAATAATTTAAAACTTTAAATATTTTTTTCCATTGATTGTATTTATCACTAGCCACTTGGCAGCAAATCTTGTTCTTGGTCAGAGCTTTGCTGCTGTCCTGCACAGGAGGTGCTCTGGAACTTCTTCAGCTCACTAGAATGAGGCAATTTCTGTCACGGCAATGAAAGCAGAAAGAAATTAATGAGCTTTTGGAAAGGTGTTTAGATTTGAACAAAACCAGAGGAGGATTATGTTGCATTTTTTCCAGCTCTTTTGGCAAAAACTTTTTAGTTCAGGTAGAATATAGGGTATATGCTGAAGCTGCTTTTGAGAAAGGGGCACACTTACAGCTTTGGTTTTGTCTTTATCCTTCATTGTTCCCTGCATAAAGGGAAAGTATTACTTTACTCTGTGGCTAGGTTAAATTCATTGACATTTGTATACTATTTTGAACATGCAAAGTTCTAGCAGAAATATAAAAATTATTTTAGGAAATAAAAATTCTTGCCATATCCAATTGGATATGCAATCACTAGGGCAAAAAAACCTTACAAATGTTCAGATAAATAGATGACTTCCTGGGATATTGTAGTGTATAATGTATTTGTGTGAAGGCTGCAATCACATACTTCTATGATAAGCACTTTAGAGGAGTTTATGAGGAAAATATTAATTCTTATTTTCTGCAGTGTTTGGATCCTGGAAGTCAATAAGGCATGAGACCACCCATTACATATTGAAGACACTGATTACTTCCTTCTCCCAAGAAGTGTGTCTTCTGTGTAACTATGGATACAATTTTTTTGTTAAAGGCTTTCGTCATTTAGTGATGGGCTGTGTATCATAA
This sequence comes from Donacobius atricapilla, assembly GCA_013397315.1. Lineage (NCBI taxonomy): Eukaryota > Metazoa > Chordata > Aves > Passeriformes > Mimidae > Donacobius > Donacobius atricapilla. The sequence goes on along the minus strand of WBMY01018024.1, from coordinate 180,149 downwards.
TGTAAAATTCACAGGTCTGTGACCAAAGTTAAGGCTAAAATTCCCTGATTTTAAAGAATTTCTAAAGACACATCTTCAGTCACTGGTTCTTCCATTAAACTCTTCTGCTTGCATGGCAGCATGCTTAGAAGTGTGTTTAATTTATATATTCCTGTATTATTTGTTGCTACACAAAAGAATACTTTTTAATGATACTTATTCCTTATATTACAATGTACTTTGAATTATTCCAGTAAATTTAGCTACTGTCAGATAGTCTCATTGCAGGGGAGACAAGGTCTAAGCCACAAGTATCTGAAACTCCTAAATAAGATATCCAAAAGAATTTTGTGAGAATTTAAATTCAATTTTCCTGGTTAGAAGACAAAGAAAATTATAAGATATGCATTGCCTCCAACTTTCTGCAGTGATTATAATTTTTTCTTATGTTTGGTTTTCATACAGTATTGTTTGTGGTGCATGTTTAAGCTTTGGCATCTTGCAAATAAAGTTAGTAGAAAGGTAGCATTTACAGTACTTATTAACCACTGTCTGTTCCAGAATGCCTCTTAGAATACTTATTCAAATTCAGCCATCATTATTTTTAGCTTGCTTGGGAAATTATTAGCTTTCATCTGATGCCTCACATATTTATGCTAGAAATAAGAAGATTTCATACTAAGCGTATTAGCGTGTTTAACGTCAGAGAGGAAGCCAAGTCATTACGCCAATTCTTATTTTGAAGACCTTTTAATAGTGATAGCTTTTTCACAAGTAGTCAATCAGGTCCATAAGCAAAATTTAGACAAGTAGCTAAGGACCCTGACTCGTATTTCCAAAGATGCTGAGGCAACTAAAAACACAGGCACATACCTAGAAGGATTAGAAAAACAAAACAAAACAAAAAACCTACCAGGGTTCACCTCTCATTGTTTTTAGCGGATATTAGATACCTGACTGCTCTGGAAAAATCTCTTGAGTGTCCATCTGCCTCTTCAGTGCCTAAAAGCCTGACTCGTATGCCTTTAGGAGCTTCAAAGGTCTCACTGGCTATTCATGAGGCTCATGCTGATTTTCATTAGTTTTCAATCTTTTACATGTAGGCATCTACTGCCTAAAAATCAAGACTAATTTAAGCACTTTAACAAATAGTTATGTACAAACTTTGACAAATTAGAGAGATGGCCAATGACCAACGACAGGAAGTTTAACAAGGGTGAGCGTTGGACCCTGTACCTGGGATGGGGCAGCCCTGGTTGTGTGAATAGACTGGAGAACAAGAGGCTGGAGAGCACAAAGAGACCTGGGGGTTGTGGTCAATGGCAAGTTGAATATGAGTCAGCAGTGCCCTGGCAGCCAAGAGGGCCAACTCTGTCCTGAGGTGTACCAAGCACAGCATCTCCAGCCAGGCATTCCTTGCATTGTCCTGCTCTGCTCTGCTCCGGGACAGTCTCACCTCCAGTGCTGGGGGCATTTTTGGGGTGCCACAATATAAAGTAGATATTAAGCTGTTAGAGAGTGTTCAGAGGAGACAACGGGGTTGGTGAAGGACCTTGAGAGGAAGCTGTGTGAGTAGTGGGTGAGGGTGCTTTGTTCAGCCTGGACAAGAGGAGACTGAGAGACCTCTGTGGCCTACAATGTCCTTGTGAGGGGAAGAGGAAGGGCAGGCACTGATCTCTTCTCTGTGGTGCCCAGTGACAGGACTTGAGGAAACAACATGAAGCTGAGTAAAGGAAGGTTTAGGTTGGATATTAGGGAAAGGTTCTTCACCCAGTGGGTGGTTGGGCACTGGAATGGACTCCCCAGAGAAGTGGGCACAGCACCAAGCCTGACAGAGTTCAAGAAGTATTTGGACCGTGCTCTCAGGCACATGGTGTGACTCTTGAAGTGTCCTCTGCAGGGCCAGGAGTTGGATTCCATGATCCTGGTGGGTTTGTTCCAACTCAGCACATTCTATGAGTCTATGAAGAACTGAATGGTAGATGATCTTTAAAACTACACTACAGACCTTTCAGGTTGGTCTGAATAATGGTAAAAATGGGGAGTTTTTTGATGTGCTTTCTACCCTTTTCAAATCAGGAGCAAATAGTACCTATTGATTGCTAAAAAGAGACTTTATTTGCTGTATTTGCACACAGAAAGAAGAATAGCAGAAGTTCAGTGAGTAGTTCTTAGGAAAAATAAGTGACTAGTAAGAAAGCAATGGGAATACAGTCAAAGGAAAATATTTGTGGTGTAATGACACTTATGGCCAAAAGACCTAGGAAAATCGATGATCAATGTTTTCTTTAGTGAGCATAGCACAGAGAACTCATGAAATAGAGTTCCTCGGACTAACTCCTACTATCCTTAATGAACTGATCTAAAGCCATGTGAAGTTAACAGATAACCTTGAGTCAGTATCCATGGACTCATAATTTAGGAATAATCCTTTAGGAAGAAACTCCTTGGCAGGGCCAGCCTGGATTATTAACATTACTATTTTCTCCTTCTCTAGCATCGGCTTTGTCCCCTCTTTATTATACTACATACCAGATTTTCCTTAACTTTGCCACATGAAAAAGTAGAAATGTACCTTAAAAATATTACCTCCTAAAATAAAAAATAAACAGGGCACTTCCACCTGTTTCATGATTCAAATATAATTATTTTGCATTCAAAATATGTTGCAGGTTATTTGATTCTTGATAGGGGCAGGGAAAGCCTTATTTATTAAAAAAGGTTTGTTCTTTTTTTTCACAGATCTGAATTTCATCTGTTTCGTATCAGAGTATAAACTTCTATTTGAAAAGAACAGCAGACAGTAAGAGTATCACCACTTACGAATTCTGCTCATTTTGTTAGTCTTCATCTTAGTGATAACAGGAAATAGTACTTTATTGCATCAAGTCCTACTGCTTTCAAAAATTACTAGGAAAGAAAAATTAGGGGAGTTGACTTGATGCCATTGTAGCTGCAATTGTAGAATTTCATTTCACTTCTTTTGCAAAAAGAAGGACAAGGGTGAAATTCTGCAAAATATCTTCTTTTTTTTTATGAACATATTTTCTTGACAGTTCCGCTTTTTAAAATCTTTGTGTCTTGGAATATCTATCTTAAATCTAATGTATGTAATTCCTGAGATAGTGGTGGAACTCCTTAATGATATCAAATAATTTTTGTGTCTCATATGAGAACACCCTTTATGTCTTTTTAATGCAGAAGCAAATGTGAAGTGAGAGCCTCATTTCTACCCCATTTTCCTCAAGCAAAACCAGCTGTGAATAGTACAATGCATGATACTAAGAGCACCTTGAAGTAAGCTAAGTCATATACATATTTATTCATAGCAAGTATAAATAATTCTTTCTTGGTTTAGTGCTTGTTTTTACTTCAAAACAATACATTTACTGAAAAAGGATTATCAATATCTGAACAACCTAAAGAATAGTTCCTATCCCCATAGATGGTTTGGAAATTTTAACTACTGTGATTACTGTTCCCTGCAAAGGGATCACTTCAGAGATCATGAAAAGCAAATATCTTTGAAGTGGTTCTGTGCTTTCTGTATTGCCTTGGATGTAGAGGGGTACTGGAGTGAGGAAGGTAGAGATGCTTTGTGGTGTTGTTTCAACTCATGGAATGGCTTACAACCTCAGGTGAGATTCTTTCTTTTCTCAGTCACATTACTGCTTTTATAGGTGAGCTCATTGGGTAAACAGTAGCTATATTTTAAATATTTTCCAACTCATAGAATAGTTTGGGTTGGAAGAGACCTTTAAAGATCACATAATCTAACCCCATACAATTAGCAAGAACACCTTCAACTAGATCAGGTTTCTCAGAGCCCCATCCAAGCTGACTTTGAATGCTTCATTGACTGAGTATCTCGAAAATGTACTTGAGCATCATTCTGTGTCCTTCCTCTATGACGATACCATGATAGAAGGCACAGCCCTCTAACAGAGGAAATCCTTCTTAAATGACATCTGATATTTAGCTGTTTCTGTAGGTTATAAATATTATTATTGTCTCAATTTCTTAAAAAGCTTCTGGGAAATGAATATTCATAGGAATAAAAATGATCTTGTGTGAACAGCAGTGTGAAAAACTGCTTCATTACTTATGCATGGAAATGTGCACCTTCTTTTGCAGGAATAAAACATGAAGGGGTTTTACTTGCTATAACATGTAAAGGTATATCCTTCATATTATATCAAGAAAGAAAAGATGGATAAGCTTTTGCCTTGCACTTTTACTGTGTCCAGCTGGAGAGCTTTCTCCAAGAAGAGTCACACTTAGACTAAAGCCTGGGAGTTTTTAAGACCTTGAGGAGCAGCTCTAACTGGTGTTACCGGCATAAAGCACTTTCTGGGTCTTTGCTTAACTGTATTATACAATAGCAGCTAAAATAAGCTTGGATTTGCCTTGATCTAAAATGGGATCTCTGAGTGCATCCTTACCTCTACATGGAAGTTCATTGTGTGGTTTTAAACAGATTTATTCCACCAAAATTTAGGCTCCTAATGGAGGGTCCTTACTCAACTGACTTAACGAGCACAAGAATGAATTGCTACAGCTTCCTTGCTTAATTTAGTGGAGAAGGAAAAGTATGTCCTAGGGAAAATTCATAACTTAATGAGAGCCCTGAAAATTTTTTAGTCCTCTCACTGACTGCAGGATGAGCTTGAGTAGACTCCTAACTCAGAATCCTCATTGAAGTGCCCCAAAGTAGATGAACCGGAATCTCCTTATTTCAGGTCGCACTTTGTTCAGTGTCAATCATTCAGCAAGTTCATTCTGTATATGGACAAATTAAAATGAAGTATGCCTAGAAAGATCTGAATTTAAAAGTCTTTTGTCTGAAAAGACATGAAAGGAACAGTATATAATCCATAACATAAATTGATAACAGTATATAACAGTAAATCAAGAACAGTATATATCAATAACATAAAATACAAATGAGATCTTTTTGAATACTTCTATCCTTCTCTATATAAATCATTGAGGCATAATATGACCTATTCTTCCTACACCTCTATCCTCTCTTGAAAAGAATGAAAAAACCCCAAAAAACCACCACCAAAAACCATTATAAGTTAGGCTTTTATATTACTGAATTCCAAAACATAAGTAGGATTGTAATGCAAATTATTTCAACTAGTGCCTCTGTTTTTCATTCAGTGCCCATTGATTTAGAGTAAAATGCCAGACACAATTAGAAAAAAAACGAGAAGTGTTCTAAAAGCAAATATATATGGTGTTTTTGCGTTTAATCTTAGCTATATATTTCAGAAATAAACATGGCTTTTATTCAGGACATGTATTTTCCAATAATACATTTGATTAAACTAGGAAAATTAGACATACTATCAGTAGCTTGCTCCCAAATTACACAAGAAGAAATTAGATACATTTTCAGTAGCTTGCTCTCAAATTTCTACAGTCTATGAGTCACCAGATTCTTCCTGCCAAACTAAATATGTCTGTGAAAGGCTGGAAACTTTAATGGAAAGAAACATAAAACTTGAAATATGTAGGAAAAACTAAGTTTTTCTTTAATGGAAGACCTGTTGACTAGCAATTCAGGAATTTGGGGGATGTAGAAATGAACTATTGCAACAATATTATTGTTTGTCCACAGAAGTTTCAAGGTAAGAAGTGTATACAATTTAAACCTGCTATGTTAACCTGAAATAGATATCCTTATTAGCTTTCATGTAATCTGAAGTAATCAATGAAGACTTACAAAAAGAAGCTGTAAAGCCTTCAGTATATGGTCAGAAGTTCATATCCAGTTGTTTTGATGGGGCTGAGTTAAAAGAAACTTTCAGTATAGTTAATGCAAATCTGAAAAAAAGAATCTCTTGTAAATTTGATTTATTATAAGTGGTCTGGAGCAGCCATTAAACATAATTAGGAATGTACTCATCTTTTCAGATCCACAAGCAGAATGACATCTTCCCTACAATATTCCCCATGATGCTTAGACTTTTTGTACCTTTATATAAACCATGCATTTAAAATTTCTTTTTAGAATACAGAGTTTGTATGCATAATTTAAGATTTTATCCATTGCCTTCGAAGGATATGGCTGTTAATGAACCTTCTTTTGAAGTCCAACCAATTTTCAGGAGTATTTGTTTTACTTAGAACCTGCTGTTTATAGGATTTGGAGGTATTAAGTGTTTACTTTTTCAGGGATAGAAATAGTGTTCCTAGAATATTTATTTGCGAAAGAAAACAGTTCACTGGGCTGGATTGAATCAGAATGACCTGAGCCAACCCATTCTTTTTTTCTGCATACTCAGTCTTGTATAAATTTTTGCCCAACACACAAAGACACAAACAATATAAACAAATAGTTCTGTATAAGAAATATCATATGATTTCAGGTTTGTGTGAGTCATCATTTCCCAAAGGAAGTGCTTTAACAGGACACTCTTTCCCTACTTCCACACTTTTATGGGCACATAAGGAAGCAGAAGCGCCTTCTGTCTGGAAGCATCCTCTTATTCTAGAGATATATAACATAAATGGGCAGACTGGGATCACAGCTGAATTTCAAAATAAGATGGGAAGTATTTAAATATGCTGTGAACTCAAAA
>WBMY01018024.1:109569-173553 GCA_013397315.1 Donacobius atricapilla | reverse complement strand
AAAAAAAAAAAAAAAGCAAGAGACAAATGAGCCCTAGAGCCCTAGAAAGTTTCTTTGATAAAAGGAAGCTATTCCAGTTTTCACCACGAAAGGATTAAATATCTTGTAAGGAAACACATTTTGCTCTGCCTAGTAAGAGTAAGGACATTAAGAACATAAATTTTTTCTGTGTATTGGATTCAATCAGAAAATACAGTGAGTATCTCAGACTAGGCCTGGATTTTTGTAGGAATTTAAGTGACTTTCCACAAGCTGGACTCACCCATTTGTCATTATATGGTATGTCCCTCCAAAGACTATGGATGTATTAGAATTTTTGTTCTCAGAACCTCATTTACTGATGCAAACATGAAATATGCCTGGAATTACTTAAAAGTTAGACCCAGCATTTGGGCTTTGTCTTTCATAATGATTTTGCACTAAATGCACCACATAGAAAGTAGGAATTCATGTCTTTTCTTTCTTCTTGACATTGAAGTTCCTGTGGTTATTATCAGAGATAAATTTAGCACAATTTCTTCAATAAGTGTACATTTGTGGTACTTCATTTTTCTTGATTTCTAGACTGAGAAATTACTTAACTGTTGGTTATCCCTTGCATTTGTTGTCATATTTTTGAACAATTAAGCTTGTGTCACAGGGAAATACTGCTATTAGGATATGGTTTAATAAACAAGTCCATATCCATTCTTTTTTAGCAAAGCTCTGAAGTGGCTTTAAGTCCCTTATTTTCAGTGATGTGAAAGGGTTTGAAACATGCCAAAGAGCCAAAGTGATGAATAAATCCTAGAGTTTTGGCTCTGTGAATTTCTGCCTTTGAATGAGAACTGTGTATAGAATGCCCTTCATGCACAGGTAGAAAACGCAGAAGATTTTTATTAACAGAGCATGTGGTTCTGCCAAACTGAATGATTTGCTTTGTGGATCCTGCTGCTGTTGATCAAGAATCACAAATACTTTATTGATACCAGAACAAACAAAGAGGTCCATACGCAAAGGTTTTGGCTGACTGCATACAGCATGTGCCAGAGTTGAAGTCAGGGAAGGGTTTTTCTTGGTATTTAAGATGCAGTGGAAAAGTAAGAGGGGCAGCTATGCCAAGAATTAATGTTGATCTTGCCAAGTGCTTCTTTGAGTGACTTTATCCAACATGAGACTAAACAATGTATTAAATACACATATAGCAGTTAGGGAATCAAATGTCAAGTAACAGCTTTCTGTTATTTGAGACCAAAGTTGAAGCTTAGTCTAGTGCATAAAAAAAGGGTCAACACCATAAGCATCTCTAATAGCTACCAGCTAATAAGAACATATATAAATGGAACTTCTGGAGAAAATGTATTGATTTGGTTTTGATAGTAGGCATTTTTTGCAGAGACATTTCTTGTTGAAATTTTGATCAATGATCCGTTTCCAGTCACTTCATTAAAATTATCATGGCTACTACAGTCCCTCTTAAGAAAAAGGTTGAAAAATTATAAAATCTTTGGTGACCTGAGAAACTAACTGTAGAGGAGACCTGTTTGCAGGGGCTAAATTTAGTGTACATCAGAGGCTAAAGCCTCCCAGACTTACTCTGCAATTCATGAAGAAAGAAGACAGAACCTCTCTCTCCATTATTAAAGAGGTAACTTAAGAAGATTAACCTCACTAAACTAAGGTTAGCCTTTATGAACAACTCCTTGCCCTTACTTAATGTGGTAAAAAATGAAAAAATTCTTTCAAAATCTGGCTTATTTTCAGAGAACTTCCTCAGTGTTTACTACCAGGGGCAACAAAACGCACATCAAACTTGTGTCAACTGTTTGACTATACAGTGATATCATTCCAGAAGTTAGAGCTGTTTTCTTTCTTATATAGATACCTCAGTAGCTGTGCCTGTAGTTCTGGTTCCCTGAGCACTGACCCTGCAGACCTGGCTAAAGCACATCTGAACTCCTTTCCAGGTTAGCTTTCTTGTAAGAAGTAAGGAACCTAGGGATAGATAGAGGAATACATTCAAATCTTCCATAGATACAGTGTTTGGACATGAATGGGGCATGTAGCCAGACCGAGGAACTTGAAAACACTCTCAGATCTTGCCGTGTGAACACAGCCAAGATGACCAGCATTTGTTTGCAAAGATTTGTAAGACTGTCAGTGACACCAGAGTCTGTGTGTGTCCGTGGCGGCTTTTCAGCATCCCTCTGCTGGGCTTCGAACATTAACATTCCTTTCAATCAGGGATGCAAAGAGGAGATAATGACTCATAGCTCCTACAGGTATGGAGTACTTAAAGAACTAAGTGCCATGCCATCTCTTGTAATTATGCTGATAGGTTTGACAGGCCTAGGAACTTTAATAACATCTTAAAAGCAGACTTCCTGAAGTAAACAAGAAGCTCTTAACTAGAGGGAAACGGGAGAAGCAAAACGTAATTGCCTATTGCTCTGCTGCTTGTTTTCTCCTTGCTAAGGCTGCAATTCCTCCACATATACCTTAGTTCTACAAAGCAATGAGATCTTCGAGATCATGACCGCTCTCATTACCCAAAATCATGTTCACGGGTTTATCCTGATTTTCTGATGATTATAAACCAATAGTCTTACATTGTACACAGCTGGGGATTTTCCCAAGGACAATGCACAGTTTTGATTGTCTTAGATGTAGTAAAAATCTGCAGTAATTCTCCACAAAGCAGTTGACACAGGGAACATTAAGCTGGATGCCAAAAAAGCTCATCTTTTATGGGATTCACTGCTTTACACCTGAAAGCATGTGCTAGATCATTCTCCATCCTCTGAAGAATATCAGAAGAACTCCAGTGTCTCAGGTATCTAATTTCAGTTCTTTTCTTTTTTATGTGAGTGATGGTTCAGATTTGCCACAAGAATAAAGCAGTGTTTTTAGCAGAAAAAAAAGGTGGAATTTTAATTCATGAAGTTGATGGTCATGGTTTCAAGTAAATGTTGCCATCTAACTTGGGCTTTAGAAATTAGAAGACTGAAAATGTCTGAGGAATTAAGAAATCTGTTTCTTTATTGGCACTTGTGTACTGTTAGCAAGACTGTTATGTATTTATTGCAAAAGGAAAAGGTGTCTTTTCAAAGGAGAAGAAACTAGATAAAAAAGAATATAGCATTTTCTGCTTAGAACAAGCTACTGGATCTCATGGTAGTAACAGCCCTCAGAAAACAATATGACCAAGAATGAATGATTGTTCAGCAAATTCAACATTTCCAAAAAAACCATCCTCTTTTTTTTTTTTTTTTTTTGACTAATCTACAAAGTAAGTTCCTGTGATAACACTAGACCATTCCAAGGAAAATTTTCCCCCTCTTAGGCTTTCACTTCTGTAAGTTACCTATAATTTCTCCTTTAGGTTTTTCCAACATTTTCTGCCCTCAGTGTTATTTTGTAATAAACGTACAATGATTGACCTTTCTGGACATTACAATTCAAGTGAACATTGAAGCCATCCCACTTGGCTTCATGTCTGTTGGATCCAGAGGTTTTGAGATTGGAGAAACATTTAGAAAAGCTGTGTTTAAGTGTAGCCACTTTTGTAGCTGTGGCCGGGTTCTCTGTCACCTTCTCCTAACAAAACCTAACACACAGGAGCCTGAGGAGCAGAAGTTCTCCTAGAGAGAGAGATGTCCCTAGATTAAAGGTGGCAACAATCAGCTTTTCTCTGGTAAATCATGGGAGACAAAAAGCTGTCTGAAGAGTAGCCAGTGCTGGTTGGAGCTAAATGTGACCAAGGCAAAAAAGAAGATGCTCAATTTTGGGATTTGTGCTGTGTTTTCCCTTAAAATTTTTTGAAAAATGCTCCTTATCAGTCTATCTCTAGACAAAAGACAGTGGTACAAACCACTTTTGACTTTCTCTTGAAATCTGTACTTCTCTCTGTGTGTGGTAAGCATCCGGGGCATCTCTTCAGAAGATGTAAAGAGTTTCCTTTTATAGTTAGAAAGTTGGGCAGAGTAGACTATATAAAGGAAATTTTTTGTCTTCTAGTCCTAGCCATAGATATAGCCTTGTGGTTGAGAAGTAGAGTTTCAACAGAAAGTAATTATTTCTATCTTCGCTTCCACCCACAACTCCCAAGGAATAGTCAGAAGCTTTGACCTTGACTCTGAACCAGGAATTACAGCTCAGCCAAAAGGTATTCTTTATATTTGGAGTCTCTAGTGAAATACGGAATAATGGAAGAAAAAAAAATTTCCTCACAGCTATTTCCTGTGCAATTTAAAGGCAAATACTACCATTGATTATACTTTATTTGAAGGAACCAGAGTATGAGAATAGAAGGCTTAAAGTACTACTTTTATTGACATACTATTTACAACAAAAGAAATATTTCATTTGGTTTTTACCTCTACAAATGATGTGGTATTCTTAAAAAATCCCAAGAAATCAAGCAACATTTTTAGCTTTTAATACTGTACTGCATTCTGTAGTATATTTGATATGAGAATCTCAATTTGTTTTACCAATATTACTGGGCTTACTTTTCTCTAGCTTTGTATTTTAGATTGAACTCTATCAAATAAGAAGGAGAAGGTTAAAACAGACTAGATTTCTTCCTCATGAAAAAGAAGTAGCCAGGTAGAGCACACACATTACTTGGTATCCAAGGGGCACATACATATCAGCTTCATAACATTCCTGTTGAATGATGAAACTGCAGTCTATTGATTACAACGGCGCAAGGCTTTCCTAAAACAGGGTGATCATTCATAAGTAAAATCTTCCATAGTTTTCCATATGAAACAAGGTCGACATTTATGGTGGTGTTACATTATTTCAAGTGAAAACTCAGAATGTCAGAAAACAAAGAATAGAGAGAAAGTCTAAACTGACAGCAGATAGAGGTCAAGATTGCAAAGGTAGTAATCTCCTTTGAAACATTGGAAACCCATCCTGGTATTTTAAATTAAGGATGACCTAGCTTAGGATAGAGATTTGAAACAGATTGTGAAACCTTAGAGTAATTGAGATTGAAACCAAAGAGAGTTACTGCTAATGATTAGCATTTCACATGACTTCTTACCTTGAGGATCACAAAGTACACCTAACAGTAGGTCTGATTGCTGGGCACTATCAGCTACTCTTGTGGAGAGCAAGCATGACAGGTCTCTGAACCAGCAGCAAACATTTTGCTGGTAGAGAAACACCTGAGATACATACACAGTAAAAGAAAAATTGCTGTGCTGTTCTAACGATGTATTGTCTCATTGTTTTCTGGTGCAGAAACAGGAGTGGTCTTTACATTCACTCCAGCAATAAAACATTAGTAGGATACTCACGTAATCCCTAACTCAGCTGCTAATAAATGCAACAGACTTTGATGTATAAATGAACACCTGACGAGTTTGTCGGATAATGTAAATTCCTGTATGAGAGATTCCGGTATTTTTAATACTGTGTTTAGCACCAGAATACTGAGCTAAACAGCACCTTGGAGTTATAATTAACAAGTGTTGAGGTGTTAAACACAGAAAAGAAGGGTTCTTTTGTGAATAGTGGACTACTTTGCATATGTAAAACTAAGGTTTCAAAAGTGAACTTTAATAAACTGTGCCAAGAAGATAGTGAAAATCTCTGCAATTTGTATGTTGAGGAAATTAGGATTTTCTGTAATTTAGAAGTGCAAGAGTCTGAATTTCTGTTTTTATTGCAAGCAAGGATGCAAAGAGAAAACGTTTCAAAGCAATGACTCCATTAATAGAAATAAATAGGAATAGGGTGGGTATGATCAGAAAACCAAAAAATGGCAGCTTAGAAGACAAGAAGCTTCAGCCATGAAGGAATATCAAGAATATCAGAGAAGCACATATTGTTATTAAAAGTAAATGCTAGCTTCCAAGGCTAAAGGAGCACAAATTCTATCATGTTTTGAAAAAAAAATATGTTAATGAATGTATTCATAATGAAAATATTCCGAGCTAAAAGTTTCATTAACTTTGTTATTTAAGTGGCAAATAGCTGCAAATCAGAAATGGATTTCTGTTACATAAAAGATGAGTATTTAATGATCCTCACTATTGCAGAGTTAATTTTATCTGTTGCCTGTTCTAGTGTTAGTCTTTATTATCTCACCATGCATGATTTTTCCTCCACCAGTATTTCAGTGATGAAGCATGTGGATACCTGGATGTGATAACTTTCTACTTGCTGCCTTCCAGCTCTTCTTCTTTTTCAAACCAGATGTTGAAGTTTAGTGTGTTTTTAATATGATACAGTGTGTACTTTAAGTGGTTACTAGTAGTCTGACATAACAGGTCTATGTAGCTCTGCCTCATGAGTGTCTTGGGTTTAGTATGTGCTCTTCAGTGACAGGTCAGTGGAAAGCAGTAATACAGCAGGTGGAATAGCAACACCTGGAGAGTAGTGAAAAACAATAACAAGTCTGAAAATGAAAATTTGTCGAATCTCAGAGATGTTGAACACAGGCATTTTATTCTTTACTGAGGCTTCATGGTAACTGAAGGCTTCATCATCTTCCTGACATAGGATACCAGTCCTATTTGGCAGCCTGGATGATCATAGCTAAGCTCATTTACAGCAGTTGCAGACTCCAATGGATTACATGAAAGTGTTTAGCAGTTACATGAAAGAAAGGGTGGACTTACTGAAGTAAAAGCCTCTGTCTCCACACACAAACTGAAGAGCATCAACCAGCTCAGCACCACAGAGTGTTTCCGGGCCAGCAGCAACAGAAGTGGTTAAGGTAAGCAAACACAGGCCAAGGTAGAAGAAATGGATGTAGGACACAGTGTGCATCTTCACCTGCCAACGAAGCAGAAGCAGTGTCAGAATTTCCCCAAAGAGTCTTACAAAAAATTACTCCTGCGCCCTTGTGAATGAGAATGAATATGCACTGTGACTTGGACAATAAACATGGTATCAGGAAATGTCTCACCATGATTTTGAAACTTCCTACATGCTCTAATCTATTTTGGAAACTGATTATTTATTCTGGTGAATACTCACAATCACATCTAGTTAGGGAATCCTATAATAACTATGACTTATACTTGCTTTTGGAAAGCAAAATATTGAAGTGTGGAATAGATAGACAAAGGGAAGTCTGGAATAATAGGAATAAGGAAAACAACCTTGAATTGGTTTGTCTCAGACCAGATAAGCTAAGAGGGAATATGACAGGTGCCTGCCAAGTATTGTGGGAAATGGGGGTGGCATATGATGGAGAAGAGCTATTTAAACTAAACCAAACATTGTCACGGGAATAAATGGCTCTAAACTTGCTGTAAGGAAATTTGGCCCAATAGAAAAAGAGCTCATTAGTACTCCTCAGTTCTCCAGCCACCTTAGAAAGGAGTACCTGGACGAACCAAAAATGTTGCAAGGTTCAACTTGCTAAAGTTACAGGAGTTGCTGTGGATACTTCTGTAGCAGAAGACCATATTCAGCGACTCTTACAGTCCTCTGTTACTAGCAGGCAAACATTTTGGAAACATTTGACAAATTAAGAGGACCATGAGTTTTAATCCATTGAAGACTTGTATTTTTACTTGTTGCAAGCAGCTATACTTCATTGACCTTCATTATACCCTCTTAGGCAGCTGTGGCCATGAGGTTTACACAGAGGTGATAATTCTTTTCTCATTCACATTTGGTTACAAACTCTTTTTCCTGTACTTTGAAGAAAGGCCAGTCCTTGGTGGGTGTAAAATTGCATTGATCCATTTATCCACTTCTTTTTGTATCCCTTTATGTCCAACTTATTTCTTGCCCAACATGCAAAGAAGACAGGTTTTTCTTTTAGTACTAGGAAAAGCTATTTATGTATAGTAGCAGGACACTGAGTAATGTGCTTAATGTACATTTTGAACTTCTTTAGATCACTTGCCAAAAATTGTAGTTTTGAAAGGTGTAAATCTGTATTTAATTTCATTCTCTTTCAAGGTTAACATTAACACTGCAGTCAGGTAAGAAGTTACAAATCTGTCTTCCACATACAGTTAAACTTGGCTTAAAACTGCTTTGTGTTAGCAGTTTAGTGCAAAGTAATTGAAGTAAAATGATTAATCTTCCCTAAAATTTCTTTCAGGGTTTCAGGGACCATTAAATCTTTAATATTTCTTCACTGAACTTTTGAAAAAAAGATGAAGTTTTCTATTTTCTGATCAATTGGGATCTGATCCAGTGGGGTATTGAGCCTTTTTTAGTCAATAATTTTTAAGAATTCTTTTTTTTTTTTTCTTGGCAAGAGATCTTAGTGGCTTGCTGCATGAGTCCTTTATTTCCACTGTGAAAATAATGAACAATTTTAAATCCCATGATATCTAATAAAAAAGAAAGAATAATTATTTTCCCATTCGCAAATGTCTTTAGCTAACTTTGCCATGCAAACCCCAACAAGCTCGAATGCATGGACATGACTTCAGTGGCAGATGGGAAAAGATCAGATTATAAATGAATGATAATAACATGAGGCACTATTTCCTGCAATGATTCCATATCTTAACAACAATTTCTTTCTTCCTTTGCCATATTTTTGAATTTATAAGATAAATGTGATGCACCTGCAGTTTAAGATGGTTCCCAGTTCTGAGGAGGTAAAGCAGAAAGCTGTTTAGCACACTGCCTCAGAAAGCTGAAAGACATTACAAATACAAGAACATTATGTATTTAATAATTTGTTCTCGTATAACATTTGGTCCAGAAATAAACATAAATTTTAGACATTTAACAATTTTTTATTTTTAAGACTTCTCAGCTGGCTTGCATTTTCAGATAAATACTAGCACTGAACTACGACAAAACAGATTATCTACTGTTTTTCCTTTAGTAGATGCCAAAAAAGGCTGCACAGTATAAACCACAGAGAATTTCTAACTTTATTTCCAAATTTAACAACAGTCAAGAACTTTCAAACAAGTAAAAACTTTGCAGAAAAGAAAACAGGCTCACATGTGTCTGGGGTTCAATCAATTATTTGATAAATTAAGTACTGTTTCATCAAAGTAAATTCCAAAACATAGTTTAAAGCTTTACTTCATCATTTTAATTAAACACAACATTAATTGATTCAATATGTTTGTGATAAAATCGAAATACTCCTTTATATCTGAGGGGAATATTCTTAAGAAAATATGAAGTTGTAATCGAATATTGCTTCAGGTTCTCTACAATCAAGCAGAGTACTTACATTACCCCCAATTTGACTAGAAAGTTGAGAGCTTAAAAAAAAGTGCATTGGTGTGTGGGTGGGGTTTATCAAAGCATCTAATTACATTAGGAAATTGAATACAGGTTCAAGATGAGCCTGGTTAAGCACTTCATTTAGTTGCATAGAATGACTGACCATATTTTCACAGCTGTAATTTCTTCCTTTTTTCAGTAAAATAGCCTGCTTTTGCTACATTCCTCTTTTAGTAGTCCAGAAAAGTAGCATCACAAAGGAATGTCATATATGAACACTTTACATCTCATTTACTTCTTAATTTTTCTATGTAAGTCCCCTTCATTTAATAAACTATCACTTGACACAAGTTGTGCATAAGAATTCTTCACATGCTTGTTCATTTTAGTAACATGTAAGAACATCTGCAAGAATTATAAGTATCTTGAAGGAGGCAACATTTTTTTGGAGAGCATATGCTACAGCAAGAAATTAAGAGTTATATATTCAAAATTGCATTTTATTCCAGAGGGGCTGGGCCTGATTATCAAGCCATAGTAGAAAGGTGAAATTATTATGAAATATCAGTATTCACTAGTAATTGTTATATAAATAAAGCATATATACTCTAGAGTGCATCAAGGTTTAAATACTGTTAACTTTGAGCAAAGAATCTGGGCTACATGCTAACCTAAATCAATATGTTCCATTGATTCCAAGGAAGCTTGGCAGGATGCACAGCTGAGGAACTAGCACATTACTTTTATGTCTCTTAGTGCCTTGCTCAATACTTAAAAAAAACCCAATCCTTCATCTCTCAAGTATATTGGAAAGGATGCCCATTTATACATTAAGGGAATGATTTCATCCCTTGCAATTACAGACCTGTAATTAGGTCATTAAGGAATGAGATAAGTGAGTTTTAAATGTAAGACCAACTTGACAAAATAATTAAGACTTAAACAATTAAACATTTAAAATAAGCTAATTCTTTCAGCTACATAAAAGTTCTTGCAAAATATTAAGGGGGAAAAAGTTCTTGACATAAATTTGCAGATAATGGAAAGTTGGACTGGAGCCAATTGACAGAAACAGAGGTCAATGCACCTCCTGAAGTCAAATTTACCTTAAGACAGTTTATATTATTGTGCAGAAATTATAGGGTCATAACATCAAACTTCACATTCAAACTTTCCTGAAAAAGCCCTCCCTAGAAGGGAAAACTCGGAGATGAATATGTAAGGGAATTTCCATTTTCTTTATGTACAATTGCTTAAGCTGTACAAATATGCAAGGTCAGCAAGAGTCGCAGCTGGTTTCTAATGTAGAAAACAAACTGAACTTCTCATTTACTTTTAATTTATGAAAGCAAAAACCAAGTAAATGCCACGGTGCTGCCAGAAAATTGCTGCAATGACAACATCCCTTAAAAGTTTCCTTGTGAAAGCAGGAACATTTTCTCTGCAATTGTGTGTAATAAAACTGCAGAAACTTAACATGTGAATAATACCTTTTTCCCTATAAAACCCTGCACCTGCAGAAAACAGCTAAAAGTTCTTGTATTCAGAGGCATTCATTAACAATATAGACAATGATGTAAGTGGACCTTTTAATAATGACATAACTGAAATATTACAAAGTTCTCTGAATAGAAGTGAAATTTAAGACATGTATTTGCAATAGTTTTCCCTCACAGTTATCTCTGTAATTGCAACTATTACATACAGCCATTTTCCAGATCACATAAAATTGCATGTTCAGCAATTTATAAATAATTCTCAGTTCTAAAATAATGTTATTGAAAAGTGCACAATACTCCTCAAGCCAGCAGCAGACAATACACAGCAAAATAAAACTAAAAAATTATTTGAAATAGTAATAAAGATTTACCTTCAAGAAATCACACAAGCAGCACTTAACTAATTGTGTTGAAAGACTGTTGATTTTTTCCATTGCTTCTTGAAAGTGCAAAGTCTGGAAATGAATTTGTTAGCAGTAATGATGAGAAAAAAGAAATCCAGAGAGATGTGAGATGTTGAGAGCAATGTCACATTTCAATATTGAGGACTTTATTCCATTGCGCAGGCTCTATCTGCTCTGATTTTAGCAGTGACAGTGAGATTTAGCAAACAGAAGAGGGATTTAGAGAAAATCCTCACATTTATCTACATTACACAGACACTGTAGACAGGAAACAGCTGGGGGAGCATTTGCCTCTCTCTCTCTCCCTCTTCTGGCAAAGTTACCGAGTAAGGACTTTTTTGGGCATGGTGACAAATAACATCATACCTTTGCATTTTAAAACTAGAGCACAGAAGCATATTTTTTTCCCTTTAAAAGAATGTGAATTAGTGACTGAGGGGTTAGCAGACAAAAAGAGCTTGTGCTGCCATGAAAAATAAGAAAATGTATTCTGGTTAACTTTCAGGTAGCTGTGTGTGCATTTACATTTATGTGTGTGTGTCTGCATTTCAAATATATAAAAACTGAAATATGTATGGGCAATGTTTGTATATATGCATACCTTTGTGTATATATATATATACACACATTTTATTTATGCATAGCAGCATAGATATTTTATTTATATAGTACCGAAAGGCAGACAGGCAGTTATCTACTTTTTCCTTAATGTATCTTTATGTTATTAAACTTGGCACGTCTATATGCTGAGTACCCATTAAACTCTCCAATTCTCTCTGTGATTAACCCTAAAATAGCAGTTTGTAATTTGCAAAAAATAACGGAATTTTTGAGAACTACCTGTAAATAGAGCATAATAGCTTTGTGATCTTTCAACAACCATACAGGAGAAATCCTGTAATTTCATAGAACTTACAGTACTCTGAATATAGTAACACAAGTAGGCCAGGTTGGGGGGCTTCCATGACATTTATCTTCAATCTGCTGTTGTAATTATAAAGTTATTATCCTCCCCTCTTTTAGTAGTAATCTTCAAATTTCTCTTGATAACAATTTAAATGACACTGGGAAAGAGAGAATTCAACTTTATTAGTTCTGCAATACCTAACTTCTGCCTTTTTAACTTTCCTCAATTATGAGTATATTATAAATAACACCAGCTGGCCAGCAACATACTCTCACGGGTTATGATGTCATTCAAATCCCTCAACTGTGTTAGTGGCTTGCAATGTGCTCCAAGCCAGCTGTTTTTCTATTTATAATGTATGCTTGCATTTCATACTTAGCTATTGAGGATAAAGTTGTGATGTTGTTTTACAGACACAGTTTATACTTGTTGCCCTTTGGGTTTGGAAGATGGCATTTAAAAGTAGAGGACTAAACAAGGCTGCAGCTCCAGAGACCAAACACATGTCATAAGCAGTGTATGATTTCCATAAAAGCTGTTTCAGAACATTGCATTTTGTCCCTGTCTGCTTCCACTAAGTGAGAGTTGCATGCTGAGGTGCTAGCTGTACTTTATTATTGAAAATAACAATTGAGATCATGTTGGCCCAGATCTCTTCTAAGTTTTCAGATCCACCTTGAACTGTAGGGTGCTTGCCAGGCAGAAAGGACACAGTTGTTTGTATCCTTTATGAATGGCTGATGCTCTGCTCTGTGCAGTTTGAAACAGTGTATGGTTATCTAAGCTGATTAATCACTGGAAGAGATTTCTTCTAATGTACCATAATGGCGAGAAGCACAGGGCACTTTGAGGTAAGTTTGCTTAGTTCAGATAACACTAAAATTTCTGATAAGCATTTGTAGCACAGGTGCTAATCAGCGAATCATGGTGTCTCTAAACACCTGGTAATTCTGGTTCTTTCCACAGA
The DNA here is from genome assembly GCA_013397315.1 of Donacobius atricapilla. Lineage (NCBI taxonomy): Eukaryota > Metazoa > Chordata > Aves > Passeriformes > Mimidae > Donacobius > Donacobius atricapilla. Next base: position 160,626 of record WBMY01018024.1, on the reverse strand, counting down.
GCCATTCTAAATGCCTAGCCTCAATGCCCCTGACCAGCCTAAGGTTCTGTTGCATTTCACTTCTTTCTTTTGGCTGTTGTCTTAAAGTGGCATTGTGAAAAGGCAGGAAAACAGAAGAGATTCAAAAAAGGTTTCCATTAGGGATTTTTAGTCTTAGTGCTGTGCTTTTCTTCACTAAGAAATTATTCCATTTTTTTTAAACAGAAAATTAAAAATCCCATAGGTCATACTGATCTGGGGATCACTAGTTTCCTAAAATATAGCTTCTGTGCTGGTGATAATATTCTAGTCAGTATAGCAGTCAGTTAACTATTGGAAATTGGTTCATTTTTCCCTTGTTAAATATAATAACTTTTTAAACCACTTAGAATAAAGTACTGTATGACCACGTGCTTATGCAGTTCTTTACATTCCCTTAAATAAAATGCACCTGTAAAGTACAGAGTGTATGGCAGTTTCATATATATCCTTTATTGGCTTCTTAAGTGTAATCTTCAGTATTACAGTAGCCACAAAGATACATGGAATGCATGAGAGATGGAATCATGTATTTAGGAATTTATGTGTTCTGACCCTCATCTTTTATACTTTAATACTCTAATGATTTCACTAATGTGCTCTAGTGCTATAGAGCTCATGTGTCAGTTTTTCCAGGGACAACTCTGTTTCACAGAGGATAGCAAATACACAAATATGCAATTATCCTAATTAATATATTGTCCCTCCTTAAATCCTTTCTTAAAAGGTAGGAATATTGCCACAATGCCTGAAAATGCCTGAACCACTCTGCCTTTGTCTTGGAATCTTCTCTGTTAGATCACTATTACCAAATGCAATTATTTGTCGCTGTTTGGTGTTATTTACACGGGAATTACAAGTTTTCTGATAGAAAACCAAGACAGAACCACTCTAGTAGATAGAACCACTGTAAATAGATATCACCACTCTAACAGATATCACTGAGAGGGTGATAGGGCAGAGAGCATGGTTTAGGAGAGGATGGAAAAAGGCAACAAACACGGTGGCTGGCAAATAGCTGTTCTTCATTATATAGAACAGCAGAGACAAGTTTGTCTTTGGAGGAAGAGATGGAGGGTAGTATTTTATTAACGTGGAATTTTGTATTGAAGTTCGTGATTGGTCAAGTATATGGTGGAAAATTCCTTTCATTAAATTAAAAGTTGGGAAGTCAAGAAAAAAAATCATTTTGCTAATTGATTTCAGCTAAAGAACTTTCTTTTAAAAAAAAGCCTAAAACACCTTTTGTAATGGTGACCTAAGCAGCATCATCACTAGATGAAATACAAGTAACAGATTTGATGGGAAGGATGAAGGCATGCAGACTAAGCTGTCATTACTTTGTCAGTATTGAAGAGACATCAAGGAGAGAGCAGTGCCATTAAAAACAGTTTCTCATTTGGGCAAAACAGGGAGAGTGCAAGCTTCATGATTAAATTTTAGAGAGGGTCACATAACTTGAAATCCTTTGCATTTGCTGATCAAGAAAAACATGAGTGTTTGAAGAGCGGGTTGCAGTGAAAATGTCCAGAATTATGGCTTATAGGTAGCAGTGGTAGAAAAAAAATTGATATTAGTAACAGCTCAAAATTAATCCATGGACTTGTAAATTGATGGTGTATGGTGAAAATGCTGTGATGAATAAGATAAAATTACTTCAAAATTTTAATGTTTAGCATTAATTAAAGTAGCTACTGTCTTGAATATCTTTATATTAACTTGGGATTTTCCTTGGTTTTTGAAACAAATGTGCTGAGAGTAATACAAAGCCAAATATTGATCTTATTTTCCTACTCAAATGAAATATACATTAACAATTGGATATAATTGTTTACAGTTTGAACAATTAGTTTTTAAAAGATTATAATATATTATGGAAGTTACAAATTATTTAAGTGAAATGAAAGGAGTTATAGTTATGACTGTAAAAATATGAAAATTAATATTAAATAAACAAAACTAGAAAGCTCAAACAAAATGTGTTTCAACATTTTTGAAGGCATTTTTTAGGTTTTTTTTTTAATTTCTGCTTTGTGGGAAATTTTGAAATATTTTGTTCTGATTCAGAATAATCAAAATACCAGCATTTTCCATTAAACTGGAAATTCCCAGTTTTAGCTGTTTATAGTCTTGCTCTCACTTTCCCAATATTAAGTCCTGAATAGGTCATCTTTGCTCAAAAAAGTTGCTTACTTTCTTATTCCTAAAAGCAGCAGAATTCAGAATTAGGAAAGAAAGAAATTTAGGAGATATGACTGCATAAGCTCTACCCTTGCCTGCACAGAAAGAAGGTCAAACAAGTGGGAATTGGGATGGGCAACTGTTAACATATATGTTTATGAAGGGTGATTTCTATGAATCACTGAAGTTCCTCTGTCACAGAAAGAAAAATGCATAACCTTAGATATTCCCCTAATTACCTAGACTGTTTCTTCCACATTTAAGTGAAATGTAGAGACATATTCATTTTTTCCTGAGTCATCGTTAGCATCAAGGCTAAATCTGTGCTCATAGATTTTTATAAAATAGGGTTGAGCACATATGTCTTAATGGTATTTTGCTTTTTTTATAAGTTAGACACATGAATGTCAATGCGTATGTGTGATTTTTTTATTTGCTGACCTAGAAAAAAACTTTAAAGAGAACTGACTACTGTAAATTTTATTATGAGCAGGTTGTGTATGTCCATACAAAGGAAATAGTGTAAGAAAATGACAAAATTGCCTATTGGTTTTTTCTTGACCTGAAGAGTACTTGCATGAGTTAGACACTTTAGAAACTGCTCCTTATTTTAATTATAAGCAAACTCTATTTGGAGATGAAATAAGATGTCTCTAAACAAAAAAGAACATCTGCTTTGACCATTTTAAATTTATTTAACTTACAATTAATCTGGTTCTTATTGTATGTGTTAGGATTATTTCTTCTGGGTTCATTCTCTTCAGTCTCATGATTTACTACTCAGAAGGGGCTTATCCCATTAAATTTATACAGTCTTTTGTGGACTGGAGCCAATATGTTCTGCATGTTGAAATACTGAGCTCAGTCACTGACATTTTTCTCTTTATTTTTTTCAAATAGAAGTTACAGATAAATCAGTCACCTCTAGCTTGGCTTATTGATACAGTAATGCATTGGTTTATTTTGAACAAAACATTAAAAGCTAATGAAAAAAAATAACTTAAACCCATAAACAATCTCATCTAATTCTGATTCTTTAATTTTGGTCAACTACGCTTTCATCAAGAAACTACTGAATAATTTAAGTACGAAAGAGAACCCACAGAATGACAAAGTTGCTCCAAATAAAAGCTATATTGACTCAGATTCACCAGTGCTTCTCCATAACAGACTTCACTGTCATTTTGAACAGAATTGTCTGATCAAATGATGAATTCTGATTTCCTTTCCCTATTTTCATCTTAAAATATGAAGCACATTGAACTATAGCAGAATGATCTTAACCCATGCATGGATTTTGCTGTACTGAGCAATATCTGCTTAGTAAGCTTGATGTATTTTACACTCTTTATTTTTATCTGTCATGCTTTGATAATGTTATTTTGTCATTGGAAGTGGTTTTAGGTTTTCTGAAAGGCAGTGGCAGCTTAGGCCATTGAGACTGACTTTGCAAATCTGTGGTTCTGGGTTTCAGGGCATCCTGTATGTAAATGAATTAAAACAAACAAAAATGCACCTTTGATCTCTAACAGATCTTAAATATGGTTACGTTGATCTTGGATCTTACTATAATTTTTACCTTTGAATGACTTGAGCCACTTGGGTAATTTCTCCAATCAGTTTGGTGTTTTCCTGTCTGTGACTTAGGAATAATTACTTTAGGTACTTTGAGACTCATAGAGGGAAAGTAGAGCAAGCCATATTATGTATTTTTTGGAAAATATTATCATGGCTGAAAGAACACCTCTGTATGTTTATAGGAAATGACAAGCTACTGTGTTAGCCTTGCACATTTTATGTCTCTGTCATCTTCCAAATGTGTTAAGCACAGCTGGAAGAATTCCCAACAGATGCTTCCTTTTACTTATTTTCTTACTTTTTTCTATTACACCATTCACAAGGGTTCTTGTCAAAGACCTACTTCACAAAACTTTTTCTGGAATGATTGTTGTACAAGTATGTCGCCCTGATTTTTTAGCCTTCTCTTCTATTTCACAGTTTCATGGTTTGGGTTGTTTCTCACACTTGGGTGATGTAAACACAGCCAATGTTTTCTTAGTTTCAAGGTAGTTTACATTCCTGTTCTTAGAGATATGGACAGCTGATGGACAGTTGTCTTGACCAATGGGATGGGGAGAGGTGTCAACCTTCTCCCCCAGTCCCTGGCCTTTGTAAAAATACTATAAAATGGTGTCAGATCTCTTCAAATAAAGTTAGTTCATAGTTTCACACCTTCTGATCAAAGTGTGTGTGTGTCTGTGTGTGTATGACGAACAGCGTCACAAGTACAATCAGGTATGATAAACATTTTTGCTTCATTACTATGCTGCTTAAAAAACAAGGCTGTTATTCAAACTTAAGTAAGAGAGGACTAATATGTCTAAAAACAATGAAATGTAACTGGAAAGTGAACTGCATCCCATGAAGTGGCAGACTCCAATGCCTAGCTTATGTATTACTTAGGATGTAGGGAAACAATTCATTAACTAATCTTTAGTCTAAATATGGGCGCATTACTGATTTATAGAATAAGGTCCTGATTCTACAAACAGACTTATGAGCCTGACATTTTTTCCAGTCTGTGAACCTGACAATGAGTTGAACCATGCCCCTGTGCAGAAAAAAAACCCCTTTCTGGTGAGGTTACTGGCTGGGGTGCTTTTCAGTGGTAATGAGCACCTGCAGTGCTAATAGGTGGTAACTACCCCTTAAGATTGGCAAGATCATTTTGAATCCTATGCACGCTTTCTGTGAGAGTTCAACCTCTTTTTCTTCAACGTTACTTAGAATTTTAGATTTAAAAAAAAAAACAAAAACAAAAAACCAAAGTGAAAATCATGAATATTATAGGTTTTGTTATATGAGGAAAGAAAGAAGAAAGTAAGAAAACATGTTTTAAATTTGTTAAAGAAGGGCGAGTCCTGTGAGGACTGTCATGGGCTAGAAGTTAAAGAGAAATAAATCTTAAGCTATTTTCTTTCATTGTTTGGAACTTAGCTTTTCTCACAAAAGATTAAGAGAAGGAGAGCATGTTTACTTTGTATTCTGTATTATCTGTTTGAACAGGACTTTCTTGTTTCTATGTCTACATTACAGCTCTCATATTTCAGTTTCCTGCTTTTTTTTTTTTTGCTTGTTTGTATTTTTGCTACATATCAAAGATTATTATTTCATCTTTAAAAAAATGTTACATTTTTGAGAATTTTTTTTAATGGGCAAGAGCATCAGCATTATGGTAAAGAATTGAATATTGGTACAGTTTTAAGATCATGCATCATCAATGTTTCAAAACCCTGAGATTTGAAAAGCCTCGCAGGCTGTGTAGCAGATTTTATCAGTGGAGCAAAAATCTTGGCTTAGTATTTGATTTTAGAAGTTTCTCATTTATAAATTTCTATTTCCATTCTTTTTCCTTTTGACATAAAAGAAAGAGCACATGCAAGCTCAATATCTACCTGTATTTTGCAATGTTTATATTTATTTGGGATTTTTAAATATTTTTCTGTCTTTTGGTGAATGATATTTTAACAGACCTTTTTTTTATGTGGCTATAGTCATTGTAGTGGGTCTGTATGGGATGAGGTCATTCAGAATCACAAGTCTGAGCCAGATCACCTGTGAACACAAGATCACATTTCAGCTAATAAGGCAGAGCGGAATTCAGCACTGATGTGGTTTTGTGCTGGTTGCAGAAGGAGACATGGTATTTCATTCTTCATAACATTATGGGGGTGAAGGCAATTGTTATGTGAGCTGGCATGAAGACTGCAGGTACAGAATTAACCTGTCAAAACTCCAGCAAATTTTAACAGGCACGCTTGAGTTTTGTTTGAAGCTTTGTGCCATGTGTGCTTGGAATAATTTTATCTAGAATTAGAAGCCCTAGAATTCAGTACTAATAGTTGAACTGTGGACTCTAGCAAGATTGGAACATATTGGCTTGGAACCAGATGGTTTTTTAAAATTCTAGAAATATATTTTATACTCTTTACAGAAGACTACATTATTCTGATAGGTGCGTTAAGTTTGTTTCTTTTATTCTAATATTTACTGATAATTTTTATCATTTTATTCTACTCTTATTCCAGAAACATTGTTTACAGGGAAACAAAGAGTATGCCAGGTACTTTTCTGTCTACTTTTTGTTATGCTAGCAATATATGATTGTAGTCATATTGCAATACATGTAAACTTACTGTTTAGTTCATTACTGGAAAAATATTTGTCTATTTTGACAGTATTTCTTCCATCTTAAGAATTGGTAACATTGCTACTGCATGAAAATAACATCCCTTTCACTCTAAATTAAATAATGTGATTTTATGGTTGAAAAAGCAAGCTCAGGATATGCTAAGAATAGGATACAATTGCACCTGAATCCTTTCATCAGCCCCTAGTGTGTATTCAGCTTCTTTCCTGAATGAAAATTGAATGTTTTGGGGATATACTCTGTAGCTAGGTTACAGGATAAAAAGTATGGACTCAAGGCTACCTGAGTGAGCACATATTCGGCATCTCCAAGACCACTTTCTAGACTTGCAAAACATCCTTTTTAATAGCAAGCATATCCTTTCTTGGGCTTTGAGCTTGGAACTCACTCTTTTTCTTCACAGTTTATTCCTTCTGCCACAAAAATGGTATCTCATTACTATTTAGTAAAATTATTATTGTTTCTCTGTGGGTGCACACGACATGTAGTGCCCAAAGACTGGAAAACCATCCTGTATTATTTTGTTCAGTGCCATACTTACCAAGAATATTTGGTTTGGGGGCTGTGCCTACGCTTCACTGGGCAGACAACCCAGGCACCACCGTTTTTTGGAAATCACAGCAGAGAAGGTCTCACAGCATGCTCAGGTATTGACTCAGGGCTCAAAGTGCACGTCAGCTGGGAAACTCAGAAGTCCTTCTCAGTTTCACTGTCCTCATGTAGTCACAGGAAACTCACTGGCTAAAGATTGCCTGAGAAACAGCCTTCTGTAATTTTTATGTGTCTGAGTTTTCCTGAAAGTAACTATTTCATGACCTTGCTCATCAAAAAATCCAGTGTGATCCAGATGCATTGTGTATTAATTACCTGTATTTGCTAACTGCTACTGGGTTTTCTTGGCTCTCAGGTGAGCTGAGAAGTCTAGAGCAATCTTCATTCCAAACACATGGAATACTTTCATAGCTCAGCAAGCACATGGCCTTTGGCTATCTCACTACTATATGTGACAAATTAAGCCGGGTGTTCCCATGATACAGCTGGGAAGCTCTGTCAGGGTGGTTTGCCTCCTAAAAACAAATGGCTTAACCAACAATTTTATTCTCCCTAAAGGTGTGAAGGCATACACTGATGCCAAAAGCAGGTGTTAATGACAGGTACTAGGTCTCCCATATTATCCTTGTAGTTGCAGATGGCTGTTTTTTATTTTCCTTCCTGTCTTTTGCTGGTACATCAGCTGTGCACAGTGAAAAAAAAGCTGTCATGTTCCACTTGAGTTTTATACAGCGAGATATTTTTAACATTTTGACATAATCAAATCTAATGAAGTCTGTATTTGATTTTTTTGTCATGTGTGCCTCTTTTTAAAAGGCATTGTTTGAATAACAGGTGAGAAAGAATGGTTTGACAAAAAGAAAAATAATATTTTCTCTTCATTCACAGTGGTAGCTGGCTTCCTTACTACCAACAGAACTATTAACATGTTTACATGTGAGCTTAAATACTGTTCAGTGTTATATGGGTAGTGAAATCTGTCCTCAAAAGAACGGCTTGAACTGGTAAGTAATCCTAATATTAATGAAAATGTTCTCAGAATCTTGTTTTACAATACAGTATTTCAAATATGCGTATGTGTACACGTCTGGCTTGATTTGATTGTGTATTATAAGAACCAGCTGAAGTTCATGATGTAACCATGTTAACACTTTTTAATAGCTTTTTGAGAACACAACACAATTGTGTTAATGATAATCAGTTAAAGACTCTATTTGTTCCAGATGTTACTTTTCTNGTGATTTTTTTTTTGAGAAAAAAAAAAAAAAAAAAAAAAAAAAAAAAAATTTCTTCTATATCTCTGCTTAATATCAGGTAGTCAGAAAAATCTTAATGTGAACCTGATCTCTTTCTTTAGATAACATACTACTGAGCCATAGCTTGAATTGGATATGTGAATACAATTGTGAAAGAAACATAGATGCTAAAAAAGCTGATTTTCTTTTTTTTTTTCTGGCATAGATCTTTAGTTCCCAGTGGCCTAAAGTCCCATACCACAAATCACTATAATTGGCATGGCTGGCAACTTCTTCTGTCATTGTCAAACAGATCTTTTACAGTAAATTTGTAAGAACTCTGAAATTAAGCTAATACCAGAAGTATTAAAAGAGAAAAAAGAAAGCAAACCACACACAGATTCAAATATACCATTATATGACTGGCTTTTGATAAACTGTACTGTTAAGTGACCTATATTAACAAAAAAAGAAACATTTATTTATTAGTTGCTTACATTTCAAAGGGTCATCCAAGATAAACTTGACATTTAATTCCTCATCAATAAGAAGGGTACATTTTACTAGACTTATAATAAATAGACATTTCAGGCTTGTTACTAATGTTAAATAAACATTTATCTTAAAGACTGTATCTTCAGGAAAGAAAAGAATCTGAAACTTTGGAGGTGGGGAAACATTATGCATGCAAGTCTATGCTGCAGTAGTAGCTGGAAAATATCTTTAGTCATTACAGTAGACTGCAAGAAATACCTTCTTCTAGGGCGTTTTACTCCTGCATAAAATAGGAATAGGTATGATGGCCCAGAAACTCTGCACAAGGACAAATAAAGGAAGGAAGTTGTTTCACAATGAAGATATCTCAGGCAGAGGACATATGCAAGACCACAATGAATGTGTGACTGTATGAGGTGACCCCACGAGATGACCACCCAACTTTCAGCCGCACCATTCATGTTCACAGGATGTCCTCGGCATGCGGTCACCTCTTGTAAGGGTACTTCCTCCTTTCTTTGCTCCGTGCCATAAACACTCTGTGATCCATCACGATGCTTTTCATAAATGAGCCTTCTCATTGCTGCCCTTCAACATTGCCACTGGCCCTTCTGTGACTGTGGTGTTTGTTACTGGCCATGGCATTGAAGAGGAGTGAGGAAGGAAGCAGCAAGGAGCTGACTCTACTGCCCATAAGGAAAGCAGTATTTTTCTGCCCTGGCACTGGTTATTCTGGGCCTTCTGTGTCAGTATCCCTGGTCCTACCCAATGAGGTGACTACAAGGAATTTAGCTACATGGAACATGTGCCCCCTATTTGCTGAGATTTCTTCTGATTTAGTCAAAGAACAAAGGCATTGCCTATGAAGCAGGTGGACTGGCAGTGTGGAGAGTGCTATAAGGATCACTCAGGACTATAGAGCTCTTCAAAATGCCTGTGGGGAGAGCATAGATTGTCACTGTTTATATGAATACAGGGAAGACCTTGACCTTGGTGGATACTGCTCTTGCAAGGTAAGGGAAATACACCATCTGTATCAACATATATTGGGCATTAGGCCAAATTATCTCTTTGCAAAGAGCAAAACCTTTTTGGTTTTTTTTTTTGGTCAAGTATAAAAGCCACTTCTGTTTTATAATTTAGGATGATTCTATTAGCCTTACATGGAGAAAAGAGTTGTAAAATTTAGTAAAATCTGAAAGACAGGCCATTTTTTCTCAATTGCTAAATACAAACACTCTTCCCAAAAGGCATAAAATTATTTTTGCCAGTATCGACAGAATCTGTATAAAAAGGCTACATGCATTGATCACAGTCAGATTAAGCACTGACTTTTTTTAGAAGCACTATAACATGTTTATGTCCTTAATGGTCTGCCTTATTTTGATATTTTTATGGTGTTAGCAAATTGTGCATTTCAGGGAAAACCAGAAAATTGAAATACCGGTCATGCAACAACAGGGTTGTTTTTTTTTCCAAAGTACTTAAAAAAAAAAATTTCACCCCCTAACAGTCATATGTGTTTGTGAAAGAACAATGGGCAACGAGTGAGTGCCACTAGCCTTCTCTGTTAGACTGTTCAATTCTTCACCGAGTGTTCATTAAAAAAATCTGTTATCATATTTTCTGTAAATGACTGTGAACAGAATGTCCTGCGTAGGGAACAGTGGCCATGCAGACATGAGAGATGTTCCACTGCCTTTAACTACATCCTCATGACTGTAGACCTGGATATTTGATTCACTGAATTTCCCCTACCAGGGAATGATGTACTCCACTTCCTCTTGCTTGTCCCAGATATCAGGGTCACACCTTCTCTCCCAAGGGAAAAAATGCCTGCAGTGAGTTTGGTCCATTCAGCAGGGTTTTGGAAAGGACAAATCTTATGTAGATCTGCAGGAGTTAAGCAGTCTGATATGGTATGGGGACAGGATGGGCTGTGCTGTGTTAGGCGTGATGTTTTGGAATACTGGGGTGGGCTTGCAGGAATGCAGATCATCTAAGCTGTGTAAGGAATTTGGAGCATGCTGGAGGAAAATTCTCTTAAGGTTTATTTCTTGACATTAAAATTGCAATGCTCTCAGTTTCACATACAGGGGATGTGAAGTGCTAGACAATGTGGGCAGTCAGAGAGTCTGGTCCTGAGTGTGTTGCTGAAACTGTAACAAGGCAAACTGTAACTGCAACACAGCAGTTGACTTGACTCGTTCTGGCCATAGCCCTGGCATGGATGTTTTAACATGTGCCAAGCTGATTATAGTCTGCAGGAGACTATGTGCCAACTGAGAATTGCTGGAAGGCAGGCCAACATCAAAACAGTTAGAGGGTAAACTGCTTGTTGACTTTGTGAGTGACTTCTGGGAAGAGGGGCAGCCTCTGGCAGCCTCTGAAATTGCTGAGAATGGAAGGAAGTAGTGTCCTCTCAGAAATGCAGTTTAGGGTGGTTATGAGGAAAAATAACCCTTGAGCCTCTTTGAGATGACTTGTGGGAAAGATAAAGTGAGTACACGGACTCAGTGTGGAGGAAGGGAATGAAGAAACTTGCTGGGTTTGTTAGGAAATTGGTTCATTTTGCCTTGTTCACTCCAGTCTGGAGGATTGGGACCCTGTATCAGCCAGTGAAGTCAGGAGGGTTTGGATACATTGATTCTTATTTGCCACAGAAGCCAAAAAAAGAATGTGTATAAGTACAGGCTTTTAATAAAAATGGGCACACATCATGCAGATACCCTTGTTACTTTACTCTTTCTTCTGGTAATAGGTTGACCAACACCCTCAGTTTATCCTTGCCAGTTTTCTTAATAGGGACCAAAACTCATAAGTCATAGCTGTATTTCTTGGCTTTGGTCTGTGCTTCAAATCACTGCAGATGGAGCAGGAGTGGATAGGTAAACTTGTGGCATTTAAATCCAGACATTTATTCATGATAAATTGTATTTAGCTCATTAGATCAATCTCTCAGAGCATTTTTATTCTGCTCTCAATTCCCTGTATCTCCAGAACCAAAGAGAGTTGTAGTGTCTGCATGTTTTTAAAATAAACAGAAAAATCCTTGATGGTGCTGGACTAGATGTTCCTGATAACATGTTGCCAATAGAAAAGTTCTCATCCTTGAAGAAAGTTTTTCAAGTGGTCATGACACTCTCAATCGCATAAGCCTCTCTTCAGAACAGACATTCAGTGCCCTCAAATGACTCTTCAGACTTGGCTCAGAAACAGGCTGACACAAAAGGGGCTAATTAACACACACATTTTCATGTGGAGGAATCTGGTTTCCAAACAGATTTTTACCAGTAATATAGCTGACAAGCTGAATCTGCTGGGACTGTTTCTTCCGTCCAATTTGAATGAAAATGGGAACAAGGGATAGGAGAAAGAGACATTTCATTACGGTGATGGTACAGACATGCTGAATTCCTTTAAGCCCAACTTCTGTCATGTTATATTTCTTCTTAAATGGAGCATTGCACAAAATATGAGATAACAAATTAACATACATATAAATGTTGTGTGTACTGTGTACATATCCACAGAAAAGGGATATGAACATTTCAGGAGTATCCATGCATTTATGGAGAAGAAACAGAACAGGGGTAAAAAGGTGGTTCTACATTATAGCACTGGCACATTATATACTCCATTTTTCACTTCTAATGCAGACTTCAGATCCTTCAGAATTCAGATAAGTAATTCTCTTATAAGGGTTGCAACAGTATAGCCCTTCTCTACACAAAATACTTTAAGACTGTCTGTATGTCTGTCCAGACAATTGTAACAGGACTTTGAGACAAAGCTGTGCAACTAGTAGAACCCAAAATTCAAACACTTCCTCTACTCTCTCCCACTACCCCAACACCAGTTAGGTGAACACATCCTTAATGTGCAGGGCCCTGGGCTCTCCTACTTACTGTCATATTCTCTCTCCTCCATCGACTGATTCTGAAACAATTATTATTTTACTGTCACCTGTGTAGGAAATTCTACATATACCTCGTTCCCACCATAAAAACAACTAGCAAATGTTGATTTCTAATTGCTCCAGACTAATCCACTGCCTGTACCCCTCTATCTGGCAGAGTGTTGTGGCGGCTGCTAGTAAAGGGCTCTGGAGATAAGAACAGATTTTCACATGTTTTGGTGAAACTCACATTGTAATGTTGTGCCCTTTGGATTAAGATTAAAGAAATTACTTTTTTGTCTGTTTATCAAAGGAAAATTAAAGTTCCTTAGACATCAATTACATTGAATCTGAGCCTTTGATCATACTGACAAGGAAAGATAGAGAATTTGAGCTAAAGAATGTGTTCATAGCCTTAATATTGGATGGTTGATATTTAACTCTGTGTAAACTACTGACTTTACTGGGAAGAGTCTTAACTCACCCAAGTTATGTACTTCTGTGTCATTTCAGCATAAAGTATTCTACCCTGTGTCACTCTATACATTTAACCCATATGGTGGACCAGGTCACTCCAAAGACTAATAGATAAAATTCTGGAAATGCTTAATTCACAAACCTGTTTGGTTTGCATCCAGCAGTATAAGGAACTTGAGCACAAGTTTAGGGGGAAAAAAAAATTGTGATCCTCAATGACACTGCCTGGGCAGTCTTTATTCCATGTGAAACCCTCTTTGCAGTATTACCAAACATTACTATATTGAAAGTTGTTATAAATGGATGCTGGACCAAATCCCAGAAAAACCTTTAGGAAATTCTTAATGAAAAAAAGTGTTGAACTTGAGTCTTCTCTTTGAAAAAGTAAGAGATTGCTAAGTGGAAATACATGAATTACAATGCAGTTATTTCAGATTACAGGCTTTTCCACATCTGACCAATAGAAAAATGTACAAACAAGTTATAATTCCAGAAGAAAACCTCCTGGAAAAACAACTGGGGGTAATTATGAGATCGTGACCAAGCCATCAACAAGTGTAGGTGTTACTTTCAGTTCAGAGCCAAAGTGAAAAGGAGGAAGTTAAAAAAGTGCTCTGGGGAGGAGTAGAATGGAGCTGTAAATACAATAACAAAGAGGGGCCACCTTAAAAAATAGTAGCAGCAGTAGAGAGCATACAAGGATTAAAAAATATACGTGTTCAAAAGAAAACCAGATTTTTTTGAAACAGGAAGGTGGAGAAATAGCTGAGGAGTTGTCCAAAGTCAAGCTGAATCAGATGTTACAACCCCCCACCCCCCACCAAAACCTAAATAAAATATTTATCTAATTTTCTTTTCTACTATTCCTAGAGTGAGTTTGTGACACTTTTTTCTCTTGACCTTTAGTTTTTTCTCCTATATAATTTGCAGTGCACCACAAGTTTTGTAATTCCCCTGTGTTATGTGCTATTCGTCACTTTTATTAATGTGCACTTTCTTGGATTGTCTGCATCCTTTAGCGTTTATTCTTCTTTTCACTGTTATTTACTAACTCTACTGAACTGAGGATTTGGGATAATGAACTTCAGGTGGAATGAGGTATACCAGAGACTTTTCTTAAAAGAAGCTTGGCTTCTAAGGAAACTTTTTTTTCTTTTTTTTCTTTTTTTTTTTTTTTTCTTTTTTTGCTATGAGGGATGTCCAGTCACTGAATGTCATGGATGTATATTCTACCATATAACATGAATAGTTATTCACTGGAAGTCTAACATTGTGGACAGATACGTTTTGGACAGATACAGTCATCTACTTTACTTTTCTCATGGCCTTTACTCAGCAGAGCTGTGTTTAAATTCAGTATTGCTAAATACTGAGAAGACTGGGATTGTCAGTTCTACAGTGATGTAAGATTCAGAAAGAGATTTATCAGTGTTGTTGATCCAGAAAGAGTAATTTTTCTTTTTGAACCCTTAAAAATGTAAGCAAGACTGACCAATTCCAGGCCCTGGAGGTACTATGAGTTGAAAATCAGTCTCTCATTCAGAGCCAAGGAAAATAATTGTGAGAGAAGGTCAGTATGCATTCATACAGAAAATAGGTAATGAGAATCAAAGAAGCTAAGTCCTGTCACTGAGTCTCATCTGAAACACCTGTTGCAAGCAGATAAGTAGCTCCCTAGTTTTGTTACAGCTTGATTAAAGTACAGCTGAATTTTTGGTTGATTTTGAATTATAGACTTTCTTCCATGTGTTCTACCTTTAAAAAAGTTAATTTTTTTTTTCCATTTCATAAATTGACTGTTCAGATTTTGTAACTTGCTTCTTGCCTTTGGGCCTACTGAAATTCTGGTTTATAATTTGATTGACACTAGGAGATACCAGGTACACCACATGTAGGTTTTGAGCATTTTTTAGCCTAAGTTCTTTTAGGAAGCACCATAAAAATACCAGAAAATATTTGGACAAAAAAATCTTGAAGGCTGTTGAAAGAAAATGTTGAGCTATGAGAAGCAAAAAAATAAAAAAGATGTAACATTAACTTGTTATGTTGGTGTGGACTGAGCATGTATTCCACTGTTTGGGAGGTGTCAAGTTGAGCATGCTATCGTAACCACAGTCCTTTAGAATGGCTGAGGTCTAAACTTGACCCAATTGCATGTTTAGCCAGATGTCACTTGTGATTACAGGAATTTGGACTGACTTTCAGCTAAACCACAAACCTGGATGAATGAATGTTGTTCCAGATGCATTATCTCATAATCCTAAAGAAAATAACATCTCAGATGAAAGGACTATAGAACTTTCCTTTCTATGAGCTTTGAAAGCTAAGGCTAATCCTGAGATCATTGAAAAGGTTTGACCTACCACTGCATGAAATTTTAGCCAAACAGAACTTAAGACCTCTAATAGTTTTAGAATCTCGTCAAATTAGTAATAGAATATTCAAAATTAATTGAACTGGAAGCAGTGATCTTGAAACTTATAACAATTTCTCACTTTAAAACATTTCAATGCATTTTTATGTGTTTGTTATCTTACATTGTGCTAGTAACATCTTGATCATGCATGGAATATGCTTCATTGTGGGGAGCTCTTTATACATACTATTATGCAGAAAGATCTCAGAGATAATATAGTTCAATAACCATAGAATCTTTTAAAGATTGGAAAAGATCTTTAAGATCATCAAGTCCAACCATTAACCATTGACAATTAACCCATTGCCAAGTCAAAATTCATTGACATAGACTTACATTAAATATCTAGAGAAAAAAGGACTGGGAGAAAGACGGCAAATGTTTTGGGAAGCTCTAATCAATAAATAGCTACTGTACTGTTGTTTTTCTGCCCAACCTGGAAGTGAAACTTGAGATAATTTTAGCAAGGAGGTAATATAAAACAGGATTTTTAATGAAGGCCTTTAGAGGCAGTTATGGAAAGATGTCTGCAAAAGCCTACCCCTGCTCAGGGGTGAGTACACATTTATAGGTTTTAGGAAATGAGCATATTTGATAAAAAGCACCATTTAGGAGGACAAGTGGTGATGCAATTTTCCCCCAGGTCAAGCCCCTTCTCTGGAGTTGGCTTTTAGCACTAAAATTTTGTCCATGAGAATGTATCTCAAAGAGCTGTTCTCGGCCTTGATTCCCAGGAAGAACCAAGATAGCACAGAGGCCTTTTACCTCCCGGGGCTTAGAGATCTGGAATTTGTCTCTCTGCTTAGGGAAAGGCCATGGAAAAGTACTGGTAAAACTAGCTACTAATACAATGGGTGGCGGAGTTATAAATGTATGTGTGAAGAGTACAGAGAACACACCAAAGAAAAAAGGCAAAACCCAAATGGCATCAGTACATGTCTAATCATACACGTGTGTCCTTATATATGATTGATATTGTCAATCTTACTCTTCTGTGCTTCAGAAGACACTCAAGGTTACTAGCTTAGTTAGTGGCTTTTAGCTTAAGACTTTGGATAAAATCTTCTTCACCCCGAAATATTCCAGAAGACATGAAAATGAGCAGAGCTTTCAAACAGACATGTGAGACCTGTATGTTCCGTGCACAGCTGAAGGTCTGCTGTAGTCAGTACTATGCTATCAACCCGGATTTCAAATCAAGTTATGGTGTGTTAACATGCTGTCTTCTGTCAGCTGAACTATTGCAAATCTACATGGGTCTTCTTAGCCTCTATCATGAGCAGAAATGAGTCTGAGTTTTAGTTTTTTCATTGTGGACTGATCTAAGTCACACTAATTTCCCATTGTTTCTGGCAAAGTGAACTGGCAAACAAAGATCATGTGTTGTACAATAATTTGTCTAGGAACTTGATGGTGTGTCTGAGTTTTATTGAGAGCTATCCGAGATAGTCTGAAAAAAATGTATGCCCAGTAAAACTTACAGAGCAAGCCCATTTATATGCAGATGTAATAATTGACAAAAGTAGGCCCATTTTCTTAATGATGGAACAGTGTGTTGGATTACTGGAATAACAGAATAAAACCAGGGCAAATAACATGTATTTCCCCAAAAGAATGTGAGTATCACTGGTTGATTTCTTTGGTGTGACCAGAGTGGTTAATAGTTTTTGAACTCCAATTGCCAAAGCTGCCATAGAATGAACGCATATAGAGGTATGTGAAACAGTGACATGGGCTAAACATACAAGAATTGGAAATCAGTTATGCTGAAGATATTACTGTTAAAATATTAGAAAAAGATATTTGGGTTTGCTCACATTACATATACCTTTGAGATGTATGTATTAAGCTAATGATGAAGGATTAGGTACTAAATTAGGCAGCTAATTCATACATGTTTGTGTTGAAAAAAAAAATATTGTTTTAGCTGGAATTTGACACCTTGTTATAGATAATTTAGAGTGTATGGGTGTATATTGCTGATCTCAAACAGAAAACTCCAATAATGGCCAGCAATATTATAATGAGCATCACAGATTTGAGTAGCTACTCCTTCCAAGTATACCCTTTTGTAGAAGAAGTGAGAGTCTGCTGACATGGCATTCAATTATTTCCTTTCCTTCGTAAACCTGTGGCAGCCAAGTAGGTCTCTTCTCATTGACTGTTTACATAGCTAATCCTTTCCCACCATTGACAATTTCAGATAAAATGACACCTATTCAGTGAAATAAAATTTATTCTACTTTTGTTTCATGATTTATTTAAACTCAGGTGATACTCTTATCATCTTGGGAAGAATAGGGAGAATAAGCAGTTACTGGCTTTGCAAAGAATACCTAGTGCAAGAATCGCCTGAAGTCAATTTAAATTCTTTATCTGTGCAACATAAATCAGAAAACACAGCTGTCACACAAGTCAAGGTTTGTTTTCCATGTATACATATAAATTAGCTACAGGAGTGCTTTGATAGTGTTTTCTAAGTGTGGTGTAACACCGCTCAGGAAATAATAATTTGAGAGTGCTGAGGTAGCCCTCCAATGTCATTGCAAGTCTGCTCTAAAGAAATCTGAAAAGTCGTGGCAGTTGGGCAAAATTCTCAAGGACTGGCAGACAGCAAGAACAATCCTGTTTTCAAAAAGGATGAAAGAAAAGCAGCTGATAGTGTTTATTTTGACTTTTATAAGGCTTTCAACACTCCTATAATATCTGCATAGACAAACCGGTGAAGTTTGGATGACATAGAGAGGTGGATTGAAGACTGGCTGAACTGCTGGGATCAGGGGGAAGCAGCATAAAATTGTAGTAGAGGGTAGTCGTGATTTGTGTGCTCCAAGATTGGGATAGTGAAGCTAAAACTGTTTAAGATCTTCAGTTATGATCTGGGTAAAGGGGCAGAGTGTACACACAAGTTTGTGGATGATGCAAAATTCGAATGATTAACACATTAAATGGTTGTGCTGCCTTTTAGAGAGACCTTGACAGGCTGGAGAAATGAATCAACAGAAATCTCATGATTTCTAACAAAGAGAAATGTTAAGTCCTGTGCCCGTGAAACTTCATAGTTTAGAAATGGTGTTTTCCAACTTAATTCTTCCTACTGAAAGCACTCCAAGATACACACCTCTCGTTTGCTCATTGCAACAGGCTGTAGAGGAGAATTGTAGGCACAAAAGGTAAAGATCACAGGCTGAGGTAAGAGCAATTTACTGGAAACATCAATGCAATTAGTAAACAAACAGTAACAGCAACAATGCTAATGACAGAGGGTAGAAGAAAAGAAAATTTTATTGCTCACTGCGGCGATATCCAACCATAGACAACTCCAGACGGCTCTGCTGCCACACTCCCCCCACTGCTCCCTCTGGCTCTAAAAGATCCCTCTTCCATGCTTTACCCCACTGGAAGGAACCCCTTCTCCCCAGAAGAGATTCCCTTCCCCACCTGGGGTGGTTTGGAATAACTACTGGGTCCTGTCCATTCTCCCTTCTGGCTACTGCAAAATACAACCCTGTCCTGGCCAGAACCAGAGCCAAGGAATTACCCCAGTCACCAACAGAGGTGAGAGACCTACCAGGTGGAAATCAGCTTCTTGGAAAAGAGCTTTGTGCCCTGATGATTCTGGGGGGCAAGTGGACCATGGGCTGAGAATGTGACCTTGTGGCAAAGATGGCCTGCCAAGTTCTGGGCTGTATTAGCCAAATAATTTCCAGAGGATGGAGGGAAGTGTCCCTTTCCCTTTTCCACTCCAGTCCTGAACTCCCCTACATACTGGCATATACTGGGGTAAATGCCAGTAAAGGACATGAAGATGATGTAGGGACTGGAGTATCTGATATGTGGATGAGAGAACTAGAATTGTTAAACTTAGAGAAGCCTTGGAGGGATATTTTCAAAGTGGCAAAGGGGGAGAAGGAGTGAGAATGAGGATAGATTCTTCTCACTGATATCCTGTCAAAAGACAGGAAGCAATGGAAACAAACTGAAACACAATATATTTAGGTAAAACATAAGAGAAAGGTTTTCAGTATGAGTGTGTTCAAAGGCTGGAAAAAGTTGCCCACAGAGATTGCAGAGTCTCTGTTCTTGGAGACATTCAAACCCCTCCATGGAGAGAGTACCAAACAAGGATCTTTAGTTGACCCTACTCAAACCAAAAGGGTGATGTGTAAGGGGAGAACAGCTGATATTTTTAGAGTTTTGATAGACAATATCCAGAGGTTGCTTCCAGTTCCAATGATTCTATCATTCTGTGAAATAACTTTCAAGAACTACACTTTCCACTCACTTTTCACAAACTATGAAGTCTAGGATGTCAGTGTACCACTGCCATGATTTACATGACCAAAACAGTCAGAAAATCTGTCTGATTAAGCAAAAATGTTGTTTTGTGGACCACAGTGCACAAGAATTTAACTTTGACCTTTTTCCTGAGGTTGTGACAAATTGGTTGTGTACACAGGTACCAGAGAAGTATGGCCAGAGCGGTTCTTTAAAAGAAGTCCATTTTGTTCCCACTTCTATAGAGCCTGTGAGAAAGTTTTGACAGTTGTCTTGGCATTCAGTTTTTTACAGGCAACTGTATGAAGGATATGCAAAGCAAAAGTCTGAAATAGTTGAGCATTCTTCACTTTTCATGAGACTACATTCCTACAGAAAAAGTAGACCACATGTACTAACTTATTAATAAGATTGAGAATATTTTTTCTATTAATAAATAATACTTCTGCTGAAGTAATACCTCCCATTCCCTGTGAAATACCCTACAGGGTATTTCAGAAATTAAATAGAGCTACATTTCTAGTTCTCAGTATTAATTTATTTGGGATAACGTTTTTTTCTTGCATGGAGACAAATAGCTGAGTAAAGCATATTATTATTACTAATTTGGCTCAAGTCACAATTACGACATTCAAAACTAGACAGTACTTCTACAAATACCTTGCCTTTTTTTGCTGCCTGAAGTTTTAAATGTTTTAACTTTCAGCAGTAAATGTGTCTCTCACCCAGGAGCTTTACCCAAAAGTCATAGTTGGCACACACTCCATTATACCAAATAATACTAAATAATGAAGAAGAATGGGGACTGATTATTAATGCAAAATGGCTTGAATAAGCGAATGAATAGAATGACAAAAATAGATTAAATAACTGAGTCTCAGAAAGGATGTTAAAATGTACATCTTACATAAATCAAAAATGAAGTGTGTACGACACAGAATGAATCATCCCATGAATAAGAGGAAGATGAATTCAAATGTTATTTGCCAGTGGTAATAGATGGTACCATTCTGGTTCTGTCAATCTGCGAAATAATAAAGACGGACCTGATACAGGAAGTCAGTAGGAGTTTTGCTTGACTAAGGAATGTAGCATAGAGCACTAAGAAAGTAAATAATTTAAATATGAAATATCTGTTGTGTTGGCCTATATTCTAATCCTGTCTCCAGTGAATCAAATAGCTAAATGTATATTAGTGCACCGAGAACAGGGAAGGACCCCTTCTCCTCTAATACAAATTAATTTCTTTGTTAGATGGAAAGCAAAATTTAAAGTAATCTGCAAATAGCCTATGAAGTGTTGATTTTGATCAAAATAGTAAAATCTTAATAGAATTTTTTTAGTAATGTCCATCAGTGAAGGACAAGGCAGAAATGCTGTTCATTTTAGAGTCAGTAGAAATTTAAATTTTTATTATATACCAGAGTATGCATGAAAGAAATAGCAAACGTATAGGACAAGAGACTTTCAAGGATTAGCATTTAAATAATATTACATTATCAAATCTGAATTGTATTAATAGGTATTACTATATTCAGCATTGACAATTTCATTATTGGATTAATATCAAATGGCATTTCCATATGAATTTCTGACTATGCATAAAATATCACAGATGAGGCTTGAAAGTTGCTATTGTTTTTAGTCATGTCCAGATTGGATCAGTTTTTAAACGCCTCCTTCTTTGCTCTACATATTAGACTCAAAAAAAAAAAAAAAAGGACAATGACTGCTATTTTATTGCTCTTACTAATCTGAATCCTGATGTTTCATTTTGTCACTGCTAAAGGGAAAATAAGAAATAGTGGCATGGTTTTAGTGCACTAAGAGGAGAAAAAAAAAAAAAAAGTAAAAAGAGGCTAGAGAGGCAGAAGGGAAATAAACTTGGCAAAAAAGTCTTGGAGCACAGGAAGGTCAGAACAGGAGAGAAAGCTGGGAGGAGACAGATGTGCTTGGGAACAAAGAGGGTAAATGCAATTTCTGGAGTAGAGCGAAGCCTTGGACTCATTAAAGCAGAGAAAAACAATCAAGAAGGAGACTTTGGGGAGCAAAGAGAGCAATCACACCTTGGAAAGAAAAAGAGAAAGAAACTGGAAGTGGGCCTGAAAGAGGAGAGCAGGAGAGAATTGAGAAATGAGGTTTTGGGAGAAGACATAGGGCTTTGTTAGGATGGAGTTAAGCAAAAAATATTGCTAAAGGCTCCAGCTCTCTGAAATGTCAGCCAAGGTGGCTGTCTGTAAATCCCTGGGTTTATTTATTTGTCTTGCCACAATATATAAAGGAATTTATTTAGTTAGTGAAACACATTTTTCTTGCATTCTGCAGAGCCTCTTCTCCCTTTGGTGTACATGCTAACAGGAGATTGTTGAATAAATCAATGGGAGAACAGATGTCCCTGAGTAGTTTTCCATTGGCAAGTTTTTCTCACTATTTAGAATTTTTAAGAATATGCAAACTTTTGGAAACGTTTGCATAGAATGTGCCTAATTCATGCAGGCTAGAAACTCAGAATTTTGTACTTAATTGTGAAATACGGAGGGCTGACAAACTGCTAGATGATATAACTCTGAATCACTTAATCACTAACATGGTTAGATTGTCAGTGATGTTATTCCACCATTAAGTGTTCCCCTAAGTGAAAAACAGTTGCACACTGTATTCCAAAGACTATCTTGGACAATGAATTAAGCAGTCTGGGTGATTAATGGATTTGGTGAATGATGTAATAGATTAATCAGTCTTTGATTATGGTGTTCAGAGAAGTAAAGAAGTTACCAAAAAAAGAGGGAAGTTCTGTTAACACTACAGTTCTTCCATTTAATATATGAAGTTTCATATAATTTGTCCAATTATACAATCAGATATGTCAAATTAGGAAGAGAGTCTGCTTCCTTTGCTCATAACAATTAGTATGCCACTTTCCATGTGGGATACCTGAAGGCAGCAGAAGGCCTTGAAAAGTAATGTACTGTTCTTCATAAAAAGCTGAAGAGTAGGTAAGGAATTTAAAAGCTTCTTTTAGTATTTCCCTTTCTTTTCACTGTATATCAGCACAATGCTTTGAAAAGTTTCCTCTGTTTAATTGGATTGTTGGCTTACAGCACTGAGCGGCAAACTGAGCTAAACCAAAGTAACCTAAACCCCAATGAATTTGCAGCGCCTCATCTACTAATGCCAACATTTTGTCACAGGTTTCATAATTAGTAAAGTAAATAAGAATGTGTTTGTACCTGTTGGCGAATCTGCAGCTGATCTACCCTGAAGACAAAAATGAGGAATGCAAAATGTGCTCACAACAACTACCAAAACTACTATTTTTCTTCTAATATGATGTGACATCTGTTTAATTTTGGATTAGGATATTAGGAACTATATCTTAAAGACTTTTGTACTTGGGAAACACAACTTGTTTGGAATCCTTATGGTCTGATTATGTCCAATTTAGTAAAAATACACATATACATGTATAGATAAAGTTTTCCCTTGTTGAGTGTCACACTGACACACGCATGAATAAGTTAGTCTAAAAAGTAGGCAGGTGGGTTGCACAAATTCTTTTAGGTTGTTGTGATGTGGGTAAAGACAGACCATTCCTGAAAACCAGAAGCATAAGGGTTCTCTGCCATGTCACTGAAGGAAAGAAAGGACAGACAGTGATATTAGATGCAGGAATTGTTGGGTTCTATTTGTTGAACCAGCTGCCATGAACAAAGTGGCTCCTGGCATCTGGTATGAATCATCTGCTGGTGGCTGGTACATGGATGCATAATCATCATATCAGAAAGAGGGAAACTTTGTAGTCCATTTGAATGCTGACTGTTACAAAGGGTCTTTATCAGGGATTGCAACCCAGGATGAAGAGGATTCTGAACTATTCATTTAAATCTTGGCTGCAGGAAAGATTATTTTCCTTATTTTGACTAGTCTAGAAAAGGTGGATGCCACCCTTGGTTTGAATTTTGTCACTTTGGGGTACCCATCTCAAAACCAGGCTGAGCAGTGTTTGTCATGGTACCAGTGACTGATGCACAAAAGGGGCTGGTGGTATCAGAGGACTTGTCTTGCAGCTGACCTCCGTGAGACTGCATCCACAGCCTCCCATGGGGATGGCAGTGAATGCTACAGCCCCAACAGGTCAGAGAATTCTGCCAACTTGCATCAAGTTTACATTAAAACAAGAAAGGAAAAAGAAATTTTCAAACCTTTCAAATGGAGAAACACTTTTTGAATTAAGATTTATTACTTGGTTTCATAATCTGTTACTTGACAGTAGCTGGCTATACAAAGTGTGGAGTCTACTGGATTAGTTTATGTAACAGATGGTTCTGTTTTCAAATTTACTCCAAATGTTTGGATACTTTAGTAAATTAATATTTCTCATCTGATAATAGCTCATGGATTCAACTTTAATCTTTGGTCTTTCAAAAAAAAAAAAAGGAATCAATAAAGACCACTGGGAATCATTGACACTCAATTTGAAAATGATAGCCTGGGGAGTGACAGGACTGGGGCAAAATGCATAAGACAAAGACATTGCAGTAAGAGTATTGTACTGAGATTTAAGCTAAAATCAAAGAGTATGCAGTGTTAGTGTGTACTTCTCAAAATATTTTTATTGGAAAATTTAGAGACCTGTTTAATATCTTAGTAGCATATGTTTTATTAAAAGCAGTCTCAAAAGAACATAAATAAAGCATGACCAGGACAATAAATTCATTAAGCTTCATGAAAGCTCTGTAAAGTGGGTAAGATTATCATTGTAGCGCAACACCCTATTGCAATATGATAATAATAACGAATGCTTCATCCCATATATATATATTTTAATCGTTGGAAGAAAAAGAAAAAAGAATTCCAAGGCAGCTTTTAAACACCTGTAGGCAGTACAGTGTTGTCTGTTTTTTACTTGGTAGACATACGGAGATGTTCTATGTCTGCATGTCAATCTTATATCAATTTTCAGCAATTTTCTTTGTCTCAAGTGACATTTTAAAAAACCTTACTAAGGGATGTGAGGAAAATAGGAGCTGCAAACAGTGAAGATGCTGTTCCGACATATATTTACTCTCTGTATATAGATGTGATGTGATACCAGTTTATATTACATAGCACTTTTAATTAGGCAGCCCAATTCTACAGAACTCCAGTCTCATTAAAGACTATGTCAAATGGTGCTCATTGGAGATTGGTCTTTATTTGGCAGTTCTTCACAGTCTCATTTTTCAATATATGACTGTATAAATTATTTATTATGTGCCCTCCAAACCCTGTCCTGAATATAGAAATTGCTGTGTACAGAAATATTTCTACTGGGCTCTTGCATTAGTGCCAGTGGATCAGTTCAAGAGAAATATGTGACTGTAGACACAATTTCAGAACCCTAGAGTTACATCCCAAACTCCGCATATGATGTAAAGGAAGAGTAAAGATATTTCAGAGGGCTGTGTGGATTACCTCTCAGGTTGAGTAGACTGCTGTCCCGGGTTGACACATAGAGGGTAACTGAAAAGTAAAAATGAACTTAAAAGCCTTTCCACTGTGAAATCTTAAAAATCTCACTCAAGAGTATGAGATCACACACCCTTGCACTTTGGACAGAAGTCTGTCCCTTGTCCTTGGTGAAGTATCTAGAGTAGAATAAAGAGGAGGGAACATTATTATTTCAGAATTAGATTAGAGGAGGAGGCAGCAAAGGATTTGAGGGTACTCTTACTGTGATGTTGGTTGTGCAACATTTTACTGGTTAAGCAGTCACTTGACATTTTAGAAGTCCAGATTTCATTGTTTTCAATCTCACTCTGATACAAGAATAAAAAGTGTATTCAACAGCCATTCCACTGTGCTCTAAAGCAAGTTCTACTCAATAAGACAAGAAAGAAGACAATGCGAGCCACTATTTCTTTATTTAATGACTAGAGCATGCAGTTGAGAATGAAGGAGTAAAAGAGTGAGGAGCTACTACCCAAAATAAGGAATATTAATTTTGCTGCTTTTTTTCTATGAGGAATCCTTAAAAATATATGAAAAACCTACAATGGAGTGCAGGGCTTTCTGATCCAGTCCTGCTGTTTCCTGGAGCTTAAAGCTTGTCCAGAAAGTTTATGAATGTCCTTTCATGTTGTGGCAGAGTTTCAAGAGGAACCAGTGTTTCTACCCTCCCTTCCTTGCGTTCCCCAAAGTCTATTGTGTGGAAGCTTTGAGTATGACTCACCTCAGAAGAAAGGGAAAATTGAGACTGTACCTCCTATATCCCCAAGGAATGCCATATTGACTAGACTGTTGCCTAACAGGAGGCACCACCTTCTTGGTCAGTTAGGTTTTAACAGAAATCAGTGGGAGTAAGCTTTTTAATAGATAAAGATGGGAGTTTCTGGAGCCAAATCAGGCTGAGGAAAGCATGTTAGATTGAAATAAGCCCTATTTACAGTGACATACCCCTCTCAATAAGCAAAAGTAGAATTTTAAACTCTTGTTACATTGTGAGGTTGTTGAGACTCTTATGGAGATGAGGTGATTCTAAGATTGGGTTGAAACAGAAGGGTCTTATAGGAGCTCAGAATTATTTCATCTTAGTGACAGTCCTGTCCAGTACAGTACTTTTATCACAGAACTATGACAGACTATAGACAAAACAGTGAAAGAACATGAAGCGGCCAGGCTACCAGTTTAGTTGACATTATGAGAACAGTGTAAGTGAAGAGTAGAGCTCATCCTGAGGCCTCTTTGGTATCACTGATGTCAGTTACAGGAGTATAAGCTCGGTAGATTTGCTGTGTGGTTTCATACTTCACAACAAAGAGCAACCATGTTGTCCACTTCAGAAAATTTCAGATACTTTGACTTTCCCAGCAGCATCTGGGAGCTGAGACAGAATCAATTTACCCAAGGGAAGTTTTAACTGTTTTAGCTTTGAGGACATCCTTCTGCCTCCTGCGTGTTTCAGTCTCAGTGTTAGGTTTTATGGCAAAACTCGGGTAGCTTTCCCCATTCAAGAGACAGCCCTGAGCACCATGCACTAAATCGGCTCAGCTTCACTTGGAAGAGCTACATTGTCATGGACTTTGGTTGTATCTATGTATGCATGAGGGAGGCACATCACAGCTTCCTAAACCAGTTTGCATTGCAGTAACACAGAACAAAAATCAGACCAAAAAATCACAGAACATTCAATCTTGCCGTATATGGTGGATCCTCATGTGTGTCATCAGTGGGTCTGGGTTCTTGAACACAGCTCTTAAGCACTTGAGCTGACAAAGTAATTTGTAGTAACAGAAGGCTTTTATCTTCCACTAGGGGGGAATGGATACACATACTTTGCTGATGAGTTAACAAACCTTTGTTAGCTCGTGAACAAATTATGAGACTTAGGGGTAGTAGGTTAACTGGTTCTAAGGCAAGGATTAAGAAAGTCCTAGCCTGAAAGTAGAAACACACCCTAAGAATGATGCCTTGTTTCCTTTTATCATCTGTATTTCTGAGAGCTTCTGGAAATGCTTAGGTCAATTTCTATTTTTTTTTTCTTTTTTTTTTTTTGTGACTAAGAGGGGGAAAAAGATGAAAATGTAGTACTTTAAGGAGAACACCATGTATTGTAAGATGCAGAGTAAATGTGTATGGACAGATGAAATAGATAATTTTTGGTGACTGAAAGCTGGGTTATCAGTTCAAAAACCCTGAGCTGCCCACACCATAGACACCAGTTCCTGTGCTGTACACAATGACTCAAAGCTCCCTCAGTCCATTCACTGCAGTCAATAGCAGCTGACAGGGCAAACCACCCCAGATGTTTATGCATCCAATTACTGTGAAGCAAAGGTGACATGACCTGACACTTAGTCAGGTCAAATTCCAAAACAGTTATGTGAAGATCCCAGTTCTTGGATCTTTGGTTGCTGAAGTTGGGAGAGCTTTTGAATTTGGGTCTCAGTCAGACCCTCAGTCCTGTGGTGTGCCAAGGGCCCCTGGCTTCCTGACGGCTTTATGTATGGAAGCTCTTCTGGCTGCGCCTCCTTGGGCCTCAGTGACTGCTCTCAACTTTCTATTTCCCTATGTGTGTTCATTCTTCTATTAATGCCAGTTCTCCACCCTTTTCCACCATCCTGGGAATGAATTTTCATTCACTATGGGCCTTTCCAGTTCCCACTGTAGTCAACAAGAGTTTTGCCATTGACTTCTATGCAAACAAGGTCTGGCCTTTCCTATTTTTTCTCTCTTCATCCACCCACATCTGTCATCTATCTATTCTTATGCTGTTTCTCTAGGCTTTTTTAAAAAAAGTTCTGTGTCCAATATTATAAACTTCATAATTTTTAAAAATATTTTTCTGGCCTCTTTATGCACTGTAATCTGAACCCTTTTCTCTAAACCTCCCTAAGTTTTCACACACCCATTCCCTTGTCCCTCTTTCATTTTGTTTCTTTTCCAGCTTTTGGCTTTCCTATTTTAACCTCTCTGACTGACATAGGAAACAGAAAAATAAATGAATGTACTAATACTCTCATACAGTAGCTGCTTTGAATTCACCAAGGGGTATTAGTTTTTCAAATTTTAATAGCCTGGGTAGAACCTTGTTCATTATTAATCTGTGTTAGAATTGTAATAAAACACTGTGGTGGTGGTAATTAGATTTCAAGACAGATGCTTCATAAATAAAGAAGCATTTCATAAATATCAAATTATGCCACTATCTTAGCATGTGCAGGTTCTCTGTCATTACAGAAATGTGATAATTATCTCTGGTTATTCATTACAATTTAAGAATGGATAAAAAATAGAAAATGTAGGCATGAAGGAGGGAAGCCCTGTAGCACTGAGGTTGTACCTTAGCTCTTTTATATGTGAATTTTAGAAGGGTTTGCCTTTTTAATTCAGTGATCATTTCAGCATGGAAAATTAGTATGTAGTTAGGTAGTACCTGTCTTAGACAGTGCTATGTTGAAGAATTTAACTGTATGTTTTATTAACTGCTGAACAGCCCCTTCTCTTTCAACAGGCCCTCTCTTTGAACACTACTCTGTCCCTGATGGTGCTTTCATAGATATGGCCAACTTGAAAACTTATTTCTTTGGGTTTTAAAAATCTCTTAAGTGAGGCTGACAAGCCTGTAGTTTCCTGGTTCCTCCTTCTTGCCCTTCTTGAAAACTGGGACAATATTTGCCAACTTCCAGTGAGCTGGGGCCTCTCCAGATTCCCAAGAACACTCAAAAAATCATTGAGAAAGGTTTTACAATTGCTAAAGTGGGCAGTGAGGTCCATTTTGTGAATTGGAGAGAAGTTTCTGTTATGCATCACCGGCGCTCAATATCCCTGTAGCATATTTGCATGTAAATATAGCAATGGACTCATCCTTGTATTCTATCTATGTTGATATTTTGTGTGTGCAGAGGTGTGCTTCATTGTATAATTCCAAATCATGCGGTAAAGCCCAGTCAACAGCTTTGTAGATTTAAATGCAAATCAAGTAGTTCTGGAATTTAATTTTTATTAATCACAAAGTACTCTAAACTTTCTCAGAGTATGATCTTTTCATCCTAAGCTTATTTGATCTTCATCCAAGTAACCAGCATGATTCAGTATTCTCCCAGGATATAATATTATAGTTTGTAAAGTGATTGTTAAATGCATTAATAATTTCAATGGGATCATTAATAACATTTCTTGTCAGCGACCTAGCTCAGATAATAACTTTCTTGTGACTTGCATGAAATAATTTTTTTCTAGGGGAAAAGGTATCCCTTTCCAGAGGTTTCTAGATGTCTTTCAGTTGTTTTCCAGTGGCTGAAATAGCTTTTAACTCTGGTATGCCTTGAGGTTTATGCACTCATTTCTAAGAAAATGTGATAATTGGTTAACCAACCATTCCTCTATAATTGTTCTGATTGCTTATCCAAACAACTCCAACTGTATTTTCTGTAAATAACAGTAATTATACATATTTTTCATAATAATGTCTTGTTGTTACATAATAATTTAAAGCAGCAAATGTTTATTGATAGAAGTCATATTAATCTAATAAAATTGTATGGCAAAGACATGTCTTGTGGACTGAAAATTAATTGGGCAGAATTTCAGTTTATAAAGAGCAATGTATTATCATTGCTGGTATTTTCATATCAAGATAGACACTGGACTGCAACGGGTAGCTCTCTGGCTGTTGGCATATTGTAAAGAAACCCAAAATGCAAAGTAACCTGGAGAGAAACAGTAATTGTCTTCATTTCCCTATTTACACCTGCCAGTCTGATAGATTGCTGTTCAGCAACATTCATCTTGCAGATTACCAAATCCTCCTTGGATGACAGCAATCTATTTCTGTGCATCTCTACATTCCCTATATTACTGTCTCCTGTTTACTCTCTGTGGAATAAAGCAAGTCCAAACACTTGTTGGCCACAATTCAAGCAAGGATCACTCTTTCTTTTATCCACCTTGCTATAATGTCTAGCGATGGAGTCAAGGGCCAAGATGTCATCCTTTATCAAAGGAAATGAGTCAATACAGAAAATTCAGTCATAGAAACAACAATATATCCTGCTAAAATAATGAGAGGGAAATCCCTGCCAAATGTTGATATAACTCACTATAACACTATCACTATAATAACACTATAATAACACTAGCAACCAGTTCTGTAAGAAATTGTCTCTGTGCACTGCCTGGTGTGAGTAAGCCAAGTTTCAGTCTTAGGAAAGGGAGAAAGTCCTTAGGTAGGTATGTTTGAAGTAACTGTTTCAGCTTCACTGAAACATATTCTGGTTACTCTTCTCTGCTGTCTCCTTCCATCTGATGCATCGGTGTCGCACAGCTGAAGAGCAAGATTTATTATCAGCAGCAGTCCCGCCTTTGAGTTTTTGCACATACATTGAAATGGCAGGATGAGTCCATAACTGCAGACTACAATGGTTGCAGTGGTTGGTGTTCTTTGCATAGTGAATGAAGCATATTTACAGGTGCAAGATCATTCGTTTACTGTCCCATCCCTGACAGTGTTCAAGGCCAGGCTGGATGGAGCTGTGAGCAACCTAGCGAAAGGTGTCCCTGCTTATGGCAGGGGGTTTGGAACTAGATCATCTATCTAGCTGGTTGGCCTTCCAACCCAAACCATTCTATAGTTCTATGTTTCTGTAATTATGTGTCTTCTGTCTTTTTAAACCTAGAAATTTTAAATAATGTTTTTCAGAAGCATACTGTTATAAATGTACTTTTGGAGGGTTATCTTGGATCTCTTATTCTTCACTCCGTTCTCTAGGTCAAGTTAGAGCCCCCTGTAAGAATCTTCATCTTAAGTCAGCAACCAGTGGGTGCAACTGAGCTGGTTGTAGCAGCTGGGAAATGCAGGCATTCCCACAACGACCGTGTCATTGTGTGCATTGGCGTGAGCGCCACTCTTGGAAATTTGCCCTATTGTGCTTACCCTCTTCCCTTACCTTTCCCATAAAAAAAATTCACCACTTAGTGGTTGCATTGCTCTTCTGAATCATTTCGCTGAAGCAATGCCTAAACAAAATACAGGGGTACACAATTAGCTAGAGACAGAATTTTCCAACAAACTCCAGCTCAGACAATGATTAGTAAAGTGGAAAGAAGGATATTCAATCTGGCCTTGTTTTACACAGTCCCTATCGGTGTTATTTATTATCAAGGTACTAAACAAGATGTTAATCAAGCATCGTAGCTTTAGTTCTGTGGTGTTTTGTATCCTGTAACTTTAATTCTTCTTTG
Source organism: Donacobius atricapilla (assembly GCA_013397315.1). Lineage (NCBI taxonomy): Eukaryota > Metazoa > Chordata > Aves > Passeriformes > Mimidae > Donacobius > Donacobius atricapilla. Next base: position 129,145 of record WBMY01018024.1, on the reverse strand, counting down.
CATGCAGGCAAACTGGGTATTTATCTCTTCTGTTTAGATGAGAGGCTGAAACTTATGTTGTTAGCATTACAGAATCATAGAAATTAAAGATGGAAAAATTTTATTAGATCATCTACAGTAGTAGTTCATCATCTTGCCAATACAAGCATTTTACTATAGAACAATGACTCCTTGCCCAAAGCCACAGAGAGAATCAGTTTCAGAGCCAGGATTAAAACTCAAGGAGTTTCTGGCTCCCTGTCCTCTACTCAGACGGTGAGAGCATTCTGCAGGAAAGCTAGATTGTCCAAACATTAACAAAAAACAGCAGGGATGATTTGATTAATTCAGATTTGTTGCTAAAATGCCTGTAGTGTTTTTGATTAGCTCTTGGGCCCTCATCAGGCTTAGAGGGGTGTGTGTGGTAAATTTACTTTTACCAGTATGTTACCTACAAAATCCTGAAGTGACATGTATTCTTGAGAAACATGTTATTAAAACACTAGTTCCAGAAAATCCCTATTAATATGTGGATCAGCATCTTTATGATAAGTAGGTCAGACTTAATCCTGTAAGCTCTTGAAGACAAGGGCTATGTTTTCAATATGGCCATACAGTGCCTTACTGGACACTCTGAAAAGTACTGTGATATGTATTAATGATAAATATTTATTTATTGGACATGAGAGGTAAAGTTAGAAGTTATTTCTGAGGGGTAGATTTTTTGTTCATAAGGAAATGTGCCGTGAAAATTCCATACGCTTAACTTGCAGGGCTATTTGTGAATAACAGTTATTCTGCATCCCATACATATTTTCAAGGATGAGAAGTACATGGGAGGTACTTAATATTTTTATTACTACTGTATAGTACTCAGTATATATATTTTATAGGTGCATATGTAGCCCTTACAGAAAGAACACTTAAAAAGTCACTGTTTTCTGCACAGCTTGGTTTTTACTTCCACACCAGTTTTCACACACAGGTTTCTACAATAAAAGTATTAATACTGATACCGGTACTGGAGAAACTGCCTAATACGACAGATTTCAGATGTATTTCATTATAAGGTCATGTTTTCAGTAGCAAAACTTTAACTATGTAAGGAAACTTTTAATTGACCTGTATCCACCTCAGATAGGACTTTCTAAGAAAATTTCCAAGAAACTTAGAAATAAAAATGCAACTATTTTGGTGGCATCTGATTCCCTGTGTTTTGTAACAGGAATAGAAAATTTGCCAAAAGGGGATCTTTATGTCTGACATCTGCTTTCTTTCTGTTTTGAACAAAGTTTTCAGGATATTCTGAGATGTTCTGGAAGCAAGTTTTCTTTTCCTAACTTTTTCCCACTTAAAAATGAAGTTTTCCACTGCTTTGATTCTGTTTACTCTTGAACACCAATGTTTTTGCCTCTTCAGTGCTCTTTTGGTCTCTCCCCCATAGTCAGATGACTTCTCAGACACTAAAAAATGACACTCAGTGTTGAGTTTTGCATTGCATTTTAGCAGGAATCTGAAAATGAGTGGTTACATGCTGTGGCAATGCAGAAGATAATGAGAATTAACTCTGCATGCAGCTAAGGTTGCTCTTTCACAATCACTTGAAGATGATCTAAGTAAATGCTTCTGCCAAAAGTGGTGACCTCACCTATCCCCAGACAATGGTGGCATATTCCTGCTTCTTGGCTTTGAAAGAACTAATCCAGATGAAGATTACTAACTTTTCATCTGAATTAGTTTCCTAACACTGTATCCATGAAGATGGTAGCACAGAAGTGGGAGTAAGGTTGCTTACCTATGGCAGGGACAGCTCATACAGGCAGCAGCTGGAATTATCTTTAATTAGTACTAGCAGTCATGTCCTCCTCCAACTTTTCATTGATGATATATAATCTTTAAATTCAATCAGCAGCCTGTCAGTATAGAGATTAGTGAATAAGACCTGGTTGGTAAGTGTCAACAACTTTTGAACATGCTACCTGAGATATCTATCTGCTACTTAAAAAAGTATTTGGGGTAGTCATAGGGATTTTGTTGTATGTCTGTATTTCCTTTATTGTGTTACAGACCACCTCATTTGCACATTTAATTTGGCTGTGGAGGATGGAATTCATTTTATTTTAAATGTCCATAATGTAAAATTTGGAAACTGACCTGACCACCTAAACTCCCTTTAATCATCAATGAAATGTTATTGGGACTATTAGGCTGGGACCTCTTTAAGTAATCTGTCATCAGGATTAATCATACTCTAGAAATGCTCACCTTGCTGTATCGAGGAAATAAAAAAATTAATTCTCTGCAGATGAATATTCACATGACAACATATACACTGTTATATGAAATGAAGCCAATAAAAAAGTCTAACCATCTAACCTGGTAAACCCAAGGTCTGGTTAGGCAAGGAGAACAAAAAAATACAGTTTCCTTATGGGAGTATCCATGCTAACATATGTGCCCATCATCTGAGACTTACAGTGCAAGACTGCTTTACCCTTCAGTTCAGACCTTCTGGCTTGCTTGCAGCTGAAGTGTACAGGTTGAGGGTAATTAGAAATAAAGAATAAATTCTTCACTATGAGTGCATTGGGAGACTGGAACACATTGCCCAGAGAAGCTGTGGATGCCCCATCCCTGGATGTTCAAAATCAGGTTGGAGTGATCTAGTGGAAGGTGTCCCTTCCAATGAAAGGGGCATGGAACTAGATCATCTTTAAGACCCCTTCACACCAAAAAAATTCAGTGCTTCTGGGAGACTGGGCCAGAGATACTGAAACTGCTTGGCAAATTCATGATGCAGCTGAGAATAAATGGGGCTGAAGGAAAGAACAACCAGTAAGAACAAGCAACAACCAACTCACTTGCTCTTCTAAATCACAGTAGTCTGTGCCATGCAGTGTGGTGTATCAGCCGCAGTCGTGACTTGTGGGTATCAGAATAGTGCATTGTGATGGATGTTGCCATTTCCTCCTATTTTTCTGTTTTAAAAATATAAGTATAGATTCAAAGTACTTGAATGTGATAATTACCATTAAGTTCATCCCTAAAGGCTCGTCATCCATGCTACATTGTCTGGGAAAGAGAGATCTAAAGTGGGAATTTACACTGTTCCTCTTCAAGGTGAGACTATTTCCCTGAATTTCTAGGTCATACAGGCCTAAGTAAAAAAACCTAAAAACCAGATATGTCTGGAAAAATAAAATTAGTAGACTTTCCCCACATTTCATGTGGAGGAAAAACAAATGGGCAAGTACATGTAAGTCAGTCAAGTATGCTGTTGTTCTGCTGCATGCAAATATCTTGAAATAAAAAAAAAAAAATTAGAAAATATTTTTTTAAACTTTAGGATTAATAATCTTTGCAAAATATAAATAACTTTCTAAAACCTTTGTAAGTATTTTTGTTTGTTTTAAACTAAGTCTGATGCGTGCCACTGTGTACAGTGGTATTGTCACGCTTTGTTTGGTTTTATGTACTGTGGATGAACTGAATCAGAGATCTAGCTGCACAATGAAAATTAGACAGATTTTAAGTATTTGTCAAATTGAAGCCAAAGCAAGTAAAGTTATCATACAGCTCAATTAAATTATGCTTTAAATATAAACACTAGATATGTGTTGACTTCAATTGAGTAATATGTAAGAAATAAACAGCTCACTTTCCAGCTGGGCATTTACAACCTTTGGCAGGTAACTATCAGTAGCTTCAGAAAGATTTAAGTAGTCAGGTTAAGTGCTCTGCATAGGAGCACGAGGCATGAGAAGAGCTTCAGCATATGAGAACAAGGGATGATCCCAATGAAAAGTACATATGTGCACTTCATATCCTGTGAATCCTCTGGCTCTAGTTGAGATCATGCCATTGTTTCTAAATAGCTCTGATATTCCCCCCTGTGTCAGTGCAAAGCATTGTTAAAGTTTAATATTACTTCTGTGCTGTTCAGTCTTTTAGTTTTCTTGGCACACTCCACAAGAGGAATGCTCAGGGCTAAAAATGAATAACTTAATTGCTGGGCCAAATTCTGAGTCCCTCAACTGAGCAGAACTCCCACTAATTTGAGAGGAACTTTTGTTCAATTGACTGCATAACTTGAATCATTGTCCCATGTTAACCTCTGGTAGCTTAGTTGGTCTCATTGCAAGACAGAGAGGGAAAACATCTTAATCCTGAGAGGCTGAGTCTAAAAATGTGTCACTAAAAACCCTCTTCTAATACAGTTTTTATGTTCTAGCTTCACTTTGATTAAATATTTTCAGCTGCTGGTGATGCAGGGTACTTCTATACTAGCCGAGGCTTTGGTTTTGAGTTATTCTGTGGCATCGTGGGAGGGCAAGAGTAAAATTTTGGACTGTTTTTCAATAAAACAACATCTATTTGCATGTTCTTGCAAGATGATTGTTTTTGCTAATCCACTAACTGCCTCAAATTCACTTTAATTTCAGATGAGCAAGCCACTGGGAAACTTTGTTATGTCACATTCAAGGATCGTTTCATTTCACAGATGGATAGAACAGGGGACTCCCTCCTGTTCTGTTTATGGCAGTCAGTTAACAATATGTTCTGTAATATTTCTGGAAGAAATAAATAGTGCTGCAAGAAATATGGCATAAGAGACTGTTTTTTAAGGCTCCTAGTCTGGCTGCATGCATGGTTGCTTGGTTCTCAAAGCAAAAGCACCTTATGTGAGAACTATTATTAACATTTTTATTATTTAAAGCATTTATTATGAAAAGAATTTAAAGGAGAAAACCAGCCAGCTTCTTGACAGTTGTCAGCTTTTGTGACAATAAGGGCAAGACTTTCAAAAGTCCTCAAATTTACTTTACACAATGAATTTTCAAGTCAGAAGGGAAAGTTGCATTATCTTTGATGGAATTTAGATCAGAATGAAAAAAAAAAACCCCCACATTAGAAATTTCAGAGAAATAGAAAATTTCAGCTTGAATTGTCATCTGTTGGTCTCATGTACTGACATTTATGGGAATATTTCCATTCTGTTTTTCATGTCTTGTGACTGAGGTTATCACAAATTTATCCTAAATCTTGTCTTAATAACTTTAGTATTAAGCCCCTTTTGATGGATTTAGGAAAAGCAGTTTAAGACATTTGTTTTTCATTCAATGACTTAAAGTGGTGAATGACTTCACCATAACACTTGTGAGTTGTTTTTATCTTGATAATCCAAAATATGCACCTTATTTTTGTTCTCAATTTGTCAAGCTTCAATTTCCAGTTTTTCATTCTTGATATTTATCTTCTTTAATTTAAAAAAAAAAAAAACCAACAAAAAAACAAAACCCAAAACTACTACCAAAACTATTCTTTTAATCACTAATAAGCTATTATCAGGTCATCTAGTTATCCTTGGACAAATTAACTAGACTGAGCTGTTCTGTCATTCTATGACTAATTTTCCATGCTATGATTCATTCTTACTTTGCTTTCCTGAGCCCTGCACAAATTTTTAACATCTTTGTTTCAAGTCTGGACATCAGGAATTACACCCATTATTCAAGTAGTGACCTTACTGGTGAGAATCAGATGTAAAATTCACTACAAAATGTGTTATTCAAATTCTATTGCCATAGAGGCCAGATAGTACCTAGCTACCATGATAGATATAAAAGCTGTAATAACATTCCATCCCAACCTTTTCTTTGGTTTTGGTTCCTGTGGTTCTATGCACTCACCATGCCCATTTAGCTCTGAATTTTGGTTGTTCCAAAACTGTAAAGTGAAACCCATCTCAACCCACAGTTCTTCCCTTTCTGCCCCCTGAATTTTGTGCTGAAACTATGCAAAAATATGCATTTTTGTTATTTTTATTTAAACAGCAAAAATAGTTTGGCTCGACTGTGATGAAAACTGGGTCATGGCTTGTTCAAGATATTTGCAGCCCTTTCAAGGAACATTGGTTGCACTTAGGGCTTGTAAAGAACTCAGAATTCAACAGTTTTAGGTGTCAGGTGAGAACATTGTCCTGAGTTAAATGAATTTGCTTTTTAATATTTCAGAATATGCTATTGTAAGATAACTCCTGTTCATTTTCTTCCAGTGAGTTAGTGATTGAAGTTAAAAGTTATAGTATTTTTGTGTTCAGAAGGTGAGTGTCACATTGAATTTAAATTATGTTTACTGCGTATGAAACTCTCTCCATAAGGAATTAAACTCAGGTCTGTTTTCCAATAACACCTGTGCCTGTGATTTCATGAAAACACTGCCTTGTAAGAGCTGGGCTCAGCATGGTTGGGCTGAAGCCTCACAACAAAGTCACATTAGTTTGACAAGGCACTATGCACCAGCACAGCAACAGTTACAGCATGGAGGACGTCCTCAGCTTAAAGCAAATATAAGGTCATCCAACAAGAATGTTCAGGCACAGGTTGAATTACAGAAGCTTTTTTAAGTCTTGGTAGCTGACTCTGTGTGTCCTTTCAGACAGTCAGTCATAAATTAATAAAACCTAGCTTAAGTCTTAAGGAAAAAGTAGGAGAAAGGTTATATTGCCTTACATGTGAAGGAGGCTAGCTAACAAGACAAACAGAAAATGTCATAGAATTTCTGTTGGTATATGGTGACTTGATTGGCTATATGACAGTAGTGCAGATGGCTGTTAAAAAGTGTATCTCTTGTGATGTGTGTTTAATATTACAAATCTTCTGGTAAATGGACTTCAACTCATAGATTTTAACAAGGACTACAAATCTTTTTTGCAAAATAGGCTGGATTTCCGGCAAATAAGGAGCAAACTTTTCTTTGGAGTGGAACTGTGTGAAGTCTGCCTATTTCAGCTTTTTTTTTTTGCTTTTGATCTGATGCAAACCTATAGGCTTAAATGGAAAAAAAAAGGCTATCCTCTAGCAACTGTTCAGACTAGCTCTGAAAGCTGAATTAGTCTGGATTTATGGGATGAGTAGGTCTCATACTTAATCTCTAAATGAGAATGGAAGAATTATATCAACTTTGTACTTTCCATCTGAGTATGGGTGAGAGAATACCGGCTAAAATAAAGTTGTCAATTCATTTATGTTATTTTAATAAATAGATGGCAACATGTTTACAAGAATTCAGTTTGTTCAAGGAGTGAGGAAATCAAACCTTAGGCATGTGCTTTGAAATGGTAGTAATCACCACAATTTTAGATTAGCACTGAGAGATTTTTAAAAGTGCATTTCATTTATCAAATCTTTATGCCATGTTTTGAAATTGAATTACAAAGTACAAACCAAGAAGTATGGAGCTGTTGGGCATGACTGTTGCAAAAAAGGAAACAGGTTGCTGAATGACAAAAAAGAAATCACAGGTTGCTGAATTTTTCACATAAAGAAACATGGAATTAAAACTCAGCAAGTTTTGAAAATCATAGCAAATTCCAGACCAGTTCCAGCTCTTTGAAATCCTAGGGAAACCTTAAAGTAACTCAAGGTCTGAATTTCTGGAAAGCATGAATCAATACCTGAGTGAACTTTGGGGACCAGACACCACATGATTCCGCTGTGATGAAGTCCCTGATGTGCTCCTGTGCAATGCAGTGGAGGGACTGAAGGGATTTGCAGCTCCAGGTGTCTACTGGACCCAAACCAGTTGTTATCAACTTCCTTAAAAATAGTGTAGAACATGAAACCAAACTCCTGTGTACATTTTTTTGGTTACATTACTAAGAGTGTGGAAAAATTACAAGTCACTTGAGTTAACAAGACTTAGGAAAACCTTGAGTAGATGCACTTAAGTCAGCATAAAGGTACTTTTTCCACATAACAGCACCTCAGAATATAGCACATCTTGAAGACAAACTGATGAAGTAGGGCATATTTGCAGGGATGCAAAAGTTACTCATAATATTTACTAGAATGATTTAAAGGTTGGCCGAAATCCAGTTGCTAAAAACACTGAATATTTTTAAACTTGTGATAGCAAACATAAAAAATCTTTGGGTGTTCCAGAAAGCAGTCACTCTTTGCTTTAGCGAAGAGCGTAAGACATAGCTATAGCTAAATAAAACATACGCATTTGTTTCCCTATCTCTCTTTCTTTACACCTTCAACTCAAACTGATAAAAGTCATATTTTTCTTGGGTATCAGATAAAAGTCTCCTTAAATTCACTTTTGTAGCTAATTTTCTACTTCAAGTTGCTTCTTGAGGTCATATCTTAACTGTTTTTTTCTTCTTAAGTGTCCTTTTTTTGAATTTCATCACTTTCCTCAGATGATCACATGTTTTCCACTAGAGAATCATTGCTAATCATCAATCCACTTTGCTTCATTGGTGTTTCATCTTCCTTCTTCAGCATATTTAGATATCAGTCACTGTGATCATTCAGTCCAGAGCTGCATATGAGACACAGGGTAGTCCCCCAGTCCTATGAGTTCCAGCAGACATCCCCAAAAGAAATCATCAGTCTGAAGTCCAGAAACACAGATCAGAAAGTTAAGCAGGTAAAGAAATGTATATTATTAACATTTAATTAAGAAGTTTATTCGTCATATAGTCTTCGACTCCATGAGAAGTCTTTGTCAGCTCTAGCATAACCAGCAAGCCCTACACAGCACAGAAAAATACATAATTTTGGGCCATCCCTTGTAAACCAATACCATCATTCTTCAGGTAGCTCTCTTCATATCTGCTATAATTCCTAAACAAAATGGGGTGAGTTGAGGACAGAGTTGCAGCCCTAACTCTGAATTTCCTGGCTTTTGTGGGCTTAAGTCATACCCTTAATGTTATTTGAAAGTATTTTTTTGTGGTTTAATATATACTATAACTTTTTCTTTTGTGACAACTGGATTTATACTGGCTTCATCCCTAATACCACTGGAAACTGGAAGCAGGTCATAGTGTGAGCCCGTCTTCCAAATATTTTAAACAGAAAGTCACCATTCGGCGCTCATCACTCTTTTCTCCAATAAAATTCAGTGTTCCACTTCAATTAGAATACCTCTTATGTCAATACCACATCCAACTTGTGGACTATTTGTCCTCCTGAATATTGAAGGTGAACAAATGAACAAAAATCTCCTTGTACTTTTCTGCTTTCTGTTTTACTCATACGAAAAGACCTGTTTTTATTGAACAAAACAAAAAAGGTATGTTTTTTTCACCAGAATTTAATTTCTTGTCTTTTAATTTGATTTTCCTTAGTTGATTCCATAACTATTCTATGGTCAAATATTTTTATGTTACTGACTGCATTCACACTGAACAAAATCTGCCTACCTCACCAGTAAGTTACTATTTAATATCTTCATATTAAAGCCATAGTCCTTGGTTGTCTGAGTAAAGTTACATCCCATAACAAAATAAGTCCATGTGCAGTTGTTGATGTGAATGACTTCTCAGGTCACAGAGCTGGAGTGTATTGCTGCAAGTCAAACCACTTTCATCAGAATGCTCTTCCTCCCCCACGTGTACACAAGCATTAATTAAAAGAAAAATCCTTTTCACACCAATTCTATGTAGCATTGACTGTCTGCAGAAAAAAAAATGTGTACAAACCCACACACTTCTTCTTTGAGAAGGAAGCTGATGGATCTTATCCTGCATTATAGAATCCAGCGTCATGAGACACAAAGGAACGGAGAAACCTGCGGTAGAAAATGAATGGGATCAGGGGAAGGAAAAGTGTAGAAAGTAAGATCTTGAAGAATCCATGTGTCCCAATACAAGCAGACAACAGAAAGTTCCAAACCCAAGGGTTACTCCACCATCATGCCATTCACTTTCTTGTGAGGGAGTGATCTTATGGTCCCTTCAATGCAACAGGAGTGGGGGCTGTCACTGAATCAGCAGTGTCACCCTGCCCAGCCTTCTGACGGTATGTTCCTGTCATTTTTCTTTACCACTGAATGAACTGTATCATTCTCATTCATACACCCATTCATTCACACAGCCTCAGAGAGAAGCTGCATAAGAGGAGGAATTCCATAGACAAGGAGGTCAGAAAAAATTATGAACAGCTGATCTGCTCCCTGTCTGATCAAAAAACTTTGCTGACATCACTTTTGTAATTCAAAAGCTTTTGTTGTATATCCAGAAAGTCAGTAGACACTGACTTATTTTTGGACAGACAACTGTTGTTTGCAATTTGCTTGGTTCCTCATATTGTCATAAAGGTGTAATTCAGCATTTCAAAGCAGTTTGAGAAGTAATTTTAGAACCTGTGGTTTTTGGGCCTTTGTACCTTTGTTTTGCCAGGAGAATATTGTTAGACTTGTTTTGTACTTCATACAAAAATTGATAGAATATAATTTGCAATGGTGGGTAATGTGATGAGTGTATAATTTGGGGATGTGTTAGAATTATTTTAATTTTTTTAAAATTGAATAATTAAGCCATAATTATCACTGTCACATAAATGGAAGGTCAGATTTTCTCCCACTTTAAGAAGCTAAGAAGCTGAAACAGTGTTAGCCTTATGCAGAATGGCCAAAATTAAGTTCTAGAAGACATTACCTCTACCAGTCACTGTCTAAAAGGGAATGCTCAGAACACTGTGTAAGGTCTATATTTTCAGGAGAAATTCCTTTTACATAGATTTATGTCTTGATTCAATACTGTCTAATGTCATTAAGGAGCACTAAAGAAAACTTCATTTTTGGAACTGTCTTAAGCATTTCCTTCATTAAACTAAAACTGTATAAACCCTCTCTTCCTTTGTTTGATGTAACTTTCACTTTGAAAAATATCTTTAATAAGGAGGAGAAACAATACCTTGAAAATCAGTTGGGAAATTTTGGCATTTGACAGATTAAGTGTTAATTTTTTGTCATCAACTGTCAACCCAGTTTTTCTCACCTGTTAGAAGCTCCACACACTTACCCCTTATATCACCTATACTTTTCTGACAATGCAAAGAAATTAAGCTGTTTTGGTTTTTTTTGTATGGGAGCATTTAAAAAGAAAGTTGGAGTTTTCCATGGTGAACCACATGCCCTATTTCTTCCACCTTCCTTGCTTTTTTGGCGGCTACCAGAACTGTGCACAGGGCTCTTGAAATCCCAGGGTGGAATAGTGTTTTTCTAGTAATTGGTGTAAGCACCCTTAAACTTAAGTTTTTCATCTATATGGTTTTACAGAAACAACAAAAGTTCACAAGTCTGTGAATTTGTCAAAAATAGGGCAACTTTCTGATAGAGGGGACATCTTCCCAGATTTTCAAAGTTAAAAAAATCTCATCAGAATGACAGTGGTGATAGCGTGGCAGGTGAGTAGTACTAAGGTCATTGTCTAGCTGCATCCCCAGGTGGCAGATCATCTCTTATTTTATCTTATTTCCATTCTTTTGGGCTGGTCTCTAAGTAGCAAAAGGAGTTTGTTTGCTCCCTCAAAATACTGGACTGTACAGAGGAGTGTGTGTGTCTATGTATGGACACACACAAGTGCACAAAACCACGGAGGTTAGTTTTAGTTTACTTTAAAATGCATAAGTGTATTTGGGAGATGGAAACTAAGAAAATTCATAATATGGTTGAATGTAGTCCAGGAACTTTGTAAGATTTGAGAATAGAAAGCAGTTTTCCAATCTTTCATGTATGGAAATACTAGATGAGTCTATGGATGTTCTCTGAGCTGGGAGCTTCCAGGGCTTCTCTCTCTGCGTCAGCAGCGTCGCCTTAGAACTTGTTTTTAAAGGCCACCCAGTATCCACAGCCACCCCTGATTTAACTAGAGCTTGGGCTCCCCTGAAATTTGGCTTATGACTGCCATGGTTATGGCTTCTGGAAAGGCAGTCACACAAAAACGGTTTAGAGAAATTAACATCTGGCATTCGGGTAAGTGTAAGACTTGCTAAAGGTGACAATTCCTGGTAAAAAATTACACTGGAGATTTTAAAACATGCAAACACCCCTCCCCCCACCCCCAGAAAACCCTCCAACAAAATAAACAAAACAAAAAATACAGCTAAGGAAAGAAAACCTAACTTAATCATCATGTAATAACACTGTCTTTTTAAAAAGCTTTGACCACAAACAATTTGGAGCAACCAACTGCAATCTATTAAATTTCAGCTCACAGGGATTTTATTTTTTTCCTCAACATTTTCTGGTATATTATATAAGTATTTTTAGGAAATTCACAGTTCTTATTGAGTTTAAAAGAAATATCTAACTTTATAAGGAGAAACCAATTAATAGCCATAGCTTCTTAGGTAGACATTGGAAACTAAGGAGATTTTTCACTACTGATTGACAGATATGTTCTATATTAATTTTTTTTTTCCTTCTGGGACTTATTTCATTTTAACTTTAGGGTAAAATCCAGCTTGATTTATGCAAGTGTCATTATGTAGAATGCTGGAATTCTTATTACATTTCTTTGGGATGAATAAAGGAAGCAGAAGTTGCCTTAGAGAGTGTGTCTATCTAGAGCAAGATTTTTTCCAATATCTGGCTTATATGGGAGAGATTTTTTACATATAGTAATTCATGAAGGATGAAGATATAAGTAACATAGGCAATATTTAAATGCTATATAGGTATTCATAATTACAGTAATTCTTTATCCACATAGACCTTTCAGGAGTTTCAATGAGAATTGAAACCTCTTCATCTCAATGGTCATGGGAATAATTATTTTTGCAAATGAATGAAAAAAATAGGCTATGTTGTTTGGGTAATCTGTTTTGGAAGTCAGGAAGCAATGAAATCTAATTACTAAATCCTTTTTTCATAGATTTTCAGAGGCAGTCCATTATCAGGGATTCTACTTTTGTAGGGTTTATTAAATATTTTGTGGAGAAGTCCCATTTCACATGATATCAGGCTCTGTTAGGATGGTGGTTCTTGTATCGAGGAATAGACGTGTGCTTAATGGCTGGAAGTGTTCTATAATGCTTCTGGGAAGCTGATTGAAGACAATTAGTGTTTGCTTTGGAGCTATGATGATTTTAAGTCTTTTAAGAGGATTAACCTAGTATCCTTCCTTTCCCCACCATTCTTTTTTTTTTTTTTTTGATTTGTCAGATAAAAACAGCTGAATGATTTGTGATATGAAGTTTATGAACTAATTTTTATCAAAGTTGCCATCAAAAAAATTTTGAGCAGTGTCAGAAGAGGTGGGTATGTGGGGGAGAAGTGATATGGGCCTTTCCTTACATGGAGGAAATAGTGGCCTTCATGTAAAAAGTCTGATATTGACCAAATATCAATAGGGAAACATAGGTCAAGGGGCAGTAGGAACAGGAGGCAGATTTAGCTTGGGAACTCTGATTTTGGTATCTGATTCAGAACAAAACCATTTTCAGTTTGGTCCTTCTAACTAACTGATGGAAGAATTAAAGAAAATGTAAGTGTTGGGGGAAAAAAATTACTTGGAAGCATCTCTGCCTACCTATTTTGCCATTTTGCCATGATAATACCATTGAATTTGGTTTCCATTTCATGCAAAAAAAGATAGGATATAATTTGCAATGATGGGCATTATGCTGAGTATATAATTTGGGGATGGGTTAGAATTTGCCTCTTTTAAGGCTGTCTGCAGCCTTATTATCTGATAAATTGGATAATTAAGCAATAATCATCACTGTCACATAAATAGAAGGCTAGATTTTCCCTCACTTCAAGAAGCTGAGAACCTGAGTGTTTGCCTTATGCAGAATGGTCAAAAGTCATCTGTACTATGCCTTCCACTTGAAAACAAAAGAAATATACTCTTGATTTTAAGAAATAAATAACTCAGTGCTTACACAAAACTCTCTTGATTTCAGGGGAGATGCTCTGCATAATAGAGTGAATGAATCTTAAGCCTTCAGCTTTCCCATTTGCTTTTCTGGTGATAAATTCAGACAGAGGTAAGTATGTCCAATACAGAGTCTAGGAACAATCATAAATTAACACCCTACACAGCATTCCAAATCATATGTTCTGTGAAAAATCTTAAGTGTATACTATAATAAATTAGCAATACTACTGTAATTTACTATATTGATAAAGTAATTTTACTAAAATCCTTCTAGTAATGAAACTATTCTTGAATTAGGCTTTGTCTTGTAGTTCATGGAGCTTTATATACTGAAGAATGAAGCAGAAAAAAAAAATTGCTTTGCATCTATTTGAAAACAGGACTTTTGAAAAGCATCCTACTAATTCTGTTAAGCTTAGCAAATATTTCTGAGATTTCCAGGAACTATCTTCCTGCGTAAAAAAAGGTGGTAAAGGAACATTTTCTACTGGTACTAAGGTTACTGGGGAAAGTTCACGGACTCGGGGAGGTTTTCAGGGTGATTAACCTCAGGTGCCAAGGCTGATCCACAGTATTTTTTCTCTGAGAAATAACTCATGCTGATCTGATTAGATTAAAGAGGTCCAGCAGATCATGTTCTTACAACTGTCTGTACCAGCACCTGTGGAAGCAATATGGTATGTTCCAATATAGAACAAGACTCTGTATTAAACAAAGAGACAGGTGGAAAGGCCTGAATTTAAAAAGGCTCTCCAATACTTCCTTCTGGGTTCCTCATGGAGAGGATGATTGGATAAACTAGATCTGCACAGAAGACCTTTGTTGCTTCATGAATTGTGATCTCTGAAGCTTTTATTGTTCTGTGTAGATGATTAACACATTTACAGATGACTCTACACTCACTAGTCCTAATGTCCCTGGGAGAACATGGGTAAAAGCTCCTCCGTGAAGTCAGTCTTGCACAGACTGTCTCAAAGACCCACTGGCTCAATCTCGTCCTGGATGGAGGGAAAATAAATGTCTTGTTATTGAAATATAGGACCACTGAAAGAGACACAATGGATTAGAGGTGCAATAAACACAGAAACTGTAACAGAGACCCTCTGGGACACAGCAGTCTGTGAGAGTTTTGTGAAGAGGAAAGATAAAAAAAGGTTAGATAGGTCCTCAGTGTGCTGAATGTCTCCCACATTTTTTATGGAATAATATAACTGAACTGTGCTTAACTCAATTTAAAATTTTACTTTATGGTTGACCTTTTCTAGCTTAATGACACGGTTTCAGTGATAGGACATAGGAGACATGCCAGTGGCAGTGATTAAATAAAAAGAAAACCATTAAGAGAAAACATGTGTATTTGTTGCCTAGCAGAGAACTGAAACATTTTTTTTTCCTGAAAGCCACATGAATTTGTTTTCTAGGTGTTAAAAAGGGCATTGGACATCAATAAAAAAGAACTGGAGGAGAGAGCTGGGTTGTAGTAGTTGTCCTTTGGATAGTGATCACACTTACTATAATATCTCCATATGATTTTTATATGAAAATAAACATTGAATTTGCAAAATAGTGCCAGACTTAAATAGTGTTAAGGTTACACTCCAAGTAGATATTTTAAAATGTGCTTCATTTTACTGACTTAAATTACTGTGTCTCTCTACCTATTTCAAGATGCTCCCTCAAATCTGACATGGATAAATGAAAACGTAATCTTTTTCCTGTTAATCCCTTTTGCCTTCTTTCTAATCAGTGTGAATAATGCTAATCTGTTTACTCAGCCCCAGAACCCAGGCACAACCTTTGGGTTGGGCTTGAATCCAGACCTCCATGCCCAGGCTCTGCATGTGTCTTTGCCACCTGAGACCTCTTTTCTGGGCTGGGATAAATTTGTCTCTGAATGTATCCGTTTATACACCCTATCTATATATAGACAGCAAAAGCAAGTAGTTTAGATCAGATAAATTTTTAGCAGGCCGCAGTTTGATAAAGTGAATACCTGGATGAGATGATGTGGGCCTGGATCAAGGATTTAGCAACATGTAAGAATAGAAAAGGTGGAATATGAAAGACAATCTGGAGAAGGAACTTTAAGGCATAGCATCATTTTGAGACATCTAGGCTTGTTTTTATTCTGTCTGGAGTTAATAAGAGCTGCTTCTTCCCGTTTTTTTTTTTTTTTTTTTTTTTTTTTTTTTTTTTTTTTATAAATGATATGTTCTCGTTTTTTTTTTTTTTCTGAAGAAAGACAGATCCCTGACTTTTGTTCTCTTCAAAACAAGAATTAAGATACATGTGTTGGAAGAATACTATTGAAGTCACCCAAAGTGTTAAGTATCCAAAAAACAATCACCTTTCAATATGGCATTGAAAAGCACAGTTTTTGCACCAGACAAGGAATGGATGCAGTAAATTAAGCCTCAGCCAAAGGATTCTGTTACCTTTTGCTAGTGGAGGCAGTGGGCTGACTGTGACAGATATTCTCGTCAGTCCCTGCATGCTTGAAGCTGTAAGAGTAGGCTATCACCTGGGAAGGTTGTGCTGGCTTCATGGCCTAGAATGCAGGCTGATTTGCCTATGATTTGGAGAATTGCTTTTGAATCTATTAGGTTAAGGACCAGGGCAGTCCCTTCCTTTTCTTGACAGTCGAAGTGAACGACCTGTCAAGGCAAATGTTTAATTTTCTAAATATGAGGTCATTTGGCATATAAACTACATGGATTTTTGCTTGTTTCATGTCTATGACATACAAAGTCTAAATCTGTGTTTAATCAATGGAGGGGGAGGAAGGCCTCTAATTTGCTCCTGTTTTGTATTTTAAATGTTCTCTTACATCCATGTGTGAAAAAAAGCAGGACTTTTAATAATAAGTTTTTCTCTTTTGTTTCTTTGTTTGTTTGGTTTGGTTGCAGCTTTGGTTTTTAATTATAAAAATGGAAGTTCATTTTAAAGCATGATGTAATTTAAATTTTGTTTGTTTGTTTGCTTATATGGACTCCAATTACAACTGAAACAGATTTTTATTTATTTGAACATTTATGAATGTTCATAAAATAGATATTTATATTATCTGAATGATTATCTTCATACCTTCAGGCAGACAAAGCACATAAATTTATTCTGTATTTCCAGACTTTTCTACTTCTCTGGCAATTTGAAATACAAAATTCTCGCCTGCCTCTTTCTGGCCTTTATCCACATCAAAAGCCCAACAAACATGACATGAAATCTATTTTTTTTCCTTTTTGAATGACTACTCAAACAAGTTGTGTTGTCCAGATATCCAAAATCTCTATGTAGTATTTACTGCTAAGGATAACCCAATTTCAGGAAGACTGAAGGTAATAGATTTCATGGGCAATAATTAAGTAAAATTACCACCTAAGTGAAATGGGAAAACATCACATGAAAACCAAACAGAACTGCCTCATTAAAAGATGTCTTAAGCCCAAATGTAATAAGAATATCACAGAGTCTAGTGTAAAATTAAGGTGAAAAATTGGAAGAAATTTGCAGGAAACTTTTCCATTGTGTTTTACAGAAAATGAATGGATATGTTCCCATTCCTGTGGAAAATTTTGGAGGTACCTCGCGTAGTTTATAATTGATTTTCCACTAAACTGGTGAAGAATCATTTTTGCTTCTGTTGCTAAAGTGCAGCACCAGCAAAAAAACCTGCAGAACATCTTGGCAAATTCTTCAGAAATTACCTCTACCTCAAAAACCTGAAACTATGATAATTTTTTTTGGTTTGTTTTTAGGGCTTCTTGGGGGTTTTTTGTATTTGAAAAAGAAAATATTGTAAATGTGTAGAATAAATTAGTTCCATAATATATTCCTATTCAGTAGGGTCAGAGTACTGTAGTACATTTTAGCTGAACATTTCAAATGATCCTTTAAGGTAAATTTTATAGTTTTTAGATTTGAAATTTAATAATTCCATTTTAGAGTGCTTGGATCTAATTTGTTACTTAAAAGCCATACTTGAGCAAGTGTCAAACCTGCACTTGGTTTGCTCTTTCCTAGATTTCCAAGAGTCTGGATATTAGGAGTTTTAAATCATCATCTCATGAGTTTTATTACCATATGAGTCTCTTAGCCTTGAGTTGCTGCTGAATTTTCTGTCACAACAAAAACGTTTTATTATCTGGAGAGCAACTTAAAGAACTCAGAAATTTCATTTTAATGTGTGAGAACTTTGCCCAGAACATGAGCGCAATACAAAGAGGCATTAGAATCAACCTTAATTGAGAAGTTCACTAGAAATCAAGGAAAAATTTATCCCTTCACCTGAAGCACAGTTTTATCCGCACTGTTTTGGTGTCTCCTGTTTGATACAGACAGAAGTGAGATGTACAATTTTACTGCTCATTATTGTAGTTATGCTGTGGAGGACAAAGTCTTCAGCTAAAGCTGAAGGTTCTTTGGAGTGAAATACACATTTTACTACTGATGTCAGGGAGATTTGCATTTTGCCCTTAGTTTCCATAAAAATCAACCTGGAATCATTCCCTATTGTCATGGTTTAACCCCAGCCAGCAGCCAAGCCCCATGCATCCCCTCACTCACTCCCCCACCAGTGGGATCAGTGAGAGAATTGGAAGGGTGAAAGCTGGAAAACTTTTGGGTAGTGATATAGGCAGGTTAACAGGGAGAGCAAGAGCTGTGCACACAAGCCAAGAAAAGAACTGAGTCATCTCTTCCCAAGGGCAGCCAGAAGTTGAGCCATCTCCAGGAGAGCAGGGACCTATCACATCCAAGGATGACCTGAGAAGACAAACGCCCTCACTCCAAGCATCCCCCTTTCCTCTCTTTTCCCTCCACTTTATACTCTGAGAATGATGTCATATGGCCTGGAATATTCCCGTGGTCAGTTTGAGTCAACTGTCCTGGCTGTGTCTCCTCCTGACCTCCCATGCAGCCCAAAGTTCCTCACCAGCCAGGCAGTACAAAAAGCAGCAAGGCCTTGGCTCTGTGTAAGCCCTACTCAGCCATAACAAAACATCTCTACACTATCAAGCCAGTGTTCAGCACAAATCCAAAATACCAACCACTGTGAAGAAAAATAACTCTACCCCTGTTAAAACCAGCACACCAATGCAGTACACTGATTTTTCAATCTTATCTCCATAGCATCTTTTGCAAAATTACTTACATAGTAGATTGTAGAGACAGCTAAATGAATGGGTTTCACTCGTTCTCTCAAGCAACAGACATTAAGCTACCTTTTATTTCCTAAAGCCCTTGAAAATATATTTTAGTTTAGCTATGGTATTAGTTCTGGTCATATCACTGATATGAGAAAGAGTGTGTAAGATTAATTTCACTGCCAGTACTCTTATCTATACATTTCACTTGACACTGATGAGGTTTACAGAGACTCTTTGAAAAATATTTCTGCCAGTATTTTTCTGTTGCTACAGAACCATCATGTAGCGTGAAAAGTACTGCTCAGGAGACAGGTGCATACCTTTGCTTCCCACTTCCTAACTGCTAATATGTTAGATCATGTGTATTATGTTTCTAAAACCTAGTTTTAATCAAGCCTATTTTCAAAATGCCTATTTTCATCTGTGTCTGGATACACAGCCAAGACTGGATATTATCAAGTTTTTTGACTTGAAAACCTTCAAATAAATGATAGAATATTAACTGAAAATCCTGAACCTGAAAATATCATTGCCACCTGAGGTTCAAGCCAATCTTAATTACTTTCTACATGTGTTTTATGCCTTCAAATTATTGCCAGTTCTGCACATCAAGAAGAATATTTCTAGTTTAGATATATTCTATATTTAACAAATTGATTTCTGTCTTTGAATTGATTATTCAGATACTCAAAATAAAAATTAAACAAAAAATCCTACTTGATCTTTGACATAGAATTTAGGGGGTTTTTCCCTTGCAATGTATACCTGTTATTCC
>WBMY01018024.1:92459-109538 GCA_013397315.1 Donacobius atricapilla | reverse complement strand
TTTTTTTTTTTTTGGTGATGATTGATCATTTATCAAGCTCTAAATACCCATATATATATAATGCAGATCAAATGAGCTTCACCCTATTTAAGGTAATATCTATTGTTAAGAACTAAAGGGAAAGTATGAAATCTGACTTCAGGTTAGCAATCTCTTATTGTATTGTTTCAGGTTTCAAAATAATTGTCAGATGCTCTCTGGAATCTGAATTAATGACTCAAGGCTTCTTTACTCATATATTTTTGCTATGGTGGACTCTGGCTGTGAAGCTTCTCATGCTAGTATTTTATAAGTGCAACATGACTTTATTTCCTGAAATGACATTAGAAGATTTTTGACTTATGTGACTTACTTGTAACTATTCAGGATGCTAATTCTAATTCTTTAAATTTGCTGAGCCAACAGGCTTGATGGATACCGTAAAAAGGAGTCCTTTTTATTTATTAATTGTTTAATTTGATAATAATAAAGTTCTACTTTATAATTAACTTGATATTTAAGCTCACAAAGACAAAACTATCAAGGAAATTAGTGGAAAAAGAACTCTCATCCCTTCTCCTCTATTTAAAAAAGAAATTATATCAATTTTCAAGCTAACATATCACAAGGGAAAATTACTGTGTAACTTCTGTCTCTCAAAGAAAGCTCTTCAGTCAGTTAAAAAATAATGACCAGAGATTTATTCCATAGACCCTGAAAATTACTTCAACACATGGAAAAATAAGAGGATGCAACTACCTTTTTCTCAACTGAGTATTAGCCTTATTTTCACAATTTCATGAGTTCCTTTTAGTTACTGATAATTTAGACTTGTTCAAGTGGGGTGATTCAGATGCAAGTTCCTCTGAGTAATTTGTTCGGGTTTTGGGGTTTTTCAGAAAAAGGAGAAACTTTACAACAGGAATTATATGCTGGAAGACACCTTTGGCTCAGATAAATACACAGGTTTGAAGTAGGAGAATGCAATTGCATGTAGGACTTAAGAATGTATGATGAGATCCTTGGCTATTTTAAATACATCTTTGAACAGATTGAAATGGATGAAAATAACTTGGATGTAAATGTGTTGATATAAACAAATCCACTTTTTTTTTTTTTTTAATAATATGAAGTAGTTTGATAAGTGCAAAAGAATTGCAAATACTCCAGACTAAGTTATCTTCCCTTCTGATAGCTCGTATTTTAATCTGCTGTGATTTCTCTGAGGCGTACAAATTCATTGTAATACAAATTTATTTTTCTTTCTTTCCATTTTCATTTCACCTTGCCTTTCACCTCTATTACTCTTTTCCATCACAGAATCTGCAAACACAATCTGTCCTTTTGGAGCCAGTGATTCTCTTTGACCCAAATTTGTACCCCAGGTACTATAAACAGTAAGATGCAATAAATATCAAATAATACAATATTCAATTCTGCACTGTGATTTGAAAAGTGGAAGAAAATTATTAGTGATTTGAACAGCATGGAAGAAATTATTGTCACTTAGTTGCATGCTGCAGAAGTTTATACAGATAGCTGAAGCTCTTTTGTCATGTTAGCAGCATTGTATGCAAGAAAATTCTGACATTCTCCATTATATAAGGTGACTTTTTTTTTTTTTAATTGCTTTTAACTTTTCTAGAATTAAACTGTTGGAGTTGAAATTTCCTTGTGTGACCAGAGCTAGTTTTGTTAGTTTTTAGCTTCAGTTTCAGTGAAGGTTAAGTTTTACACATCATCTTTCACTTGTTGCCATGACAATGATGATCGTAAGTATAGTCTTTGGGGCAGGGACTTGCTATGTGAGAGAAAGATGTTTTGAGTTTTAGGGATGGATCATCTACTTGTCCCTTGAAAATTTGTTCGGTTTTGGCAAACTTACAGTTAGTCAAATAGTCCTAATTTACACATCCTCAGTGGAGTTTTGTTGACAAATTTTCACACACATTTTATGAATATTCCCTGTGTTTAAGGCATGCTTCGTTTGCTCAGAGTAAATGGGAAATTGATACTGTTTGAAACATCTTCAGTCTCACTGAGGAAATTCTGTTTTCATTGTTTTCAGGACACTGCATGAAGAACATCCACACCATGCAAAATTTTACTGTTTTCCACACTGGCTTGTAATGACTGGTTGATTCTGCATTGCACAGAGCAAGTACAGTTATTCTTGCCTCCATATAGTGCTGACCTGCACTGCTTCTGATCCTGGCTTAGCTAGCTAGTTTAGGTATCTGCATTTTCCTCCCTCATGTGCTGTAATTATATCCACCACCTCTCTGTTCTCACCATAATCTTGCTCTTGCTCCCAAAATGTCATGGAGAAGGTAGATTGGAGGAAGGGTATTCAAGAAAGAAAGTAGAGGCTAAAGCTGATCCCCCCCTAGCGAATGTAACTTTAAGCAATTTGCTTTAAGCAAATCAGACTTTTTACCAAGGTCTTAGAGGCAGTACAGGGGCAGTAGTTTTAAAGTGATACATTTAACTTGGACGTAATGATTTTTTTACAATTACAGTAATGAGACAATGGAATAGGTTGCCCAGAGGAGTTGTGGGTGGCCCATCATTGGAAGTGCTGAAGGTAAAGTTGAATGAGGCTTTGAGCAAATTGATAGCAAAAGATGTCCTAAGGGGGGAATGAACTAGATGATTTTTTAAAGGTCATTTCCTACTCTCACTTTCTCAGTTTCTTTTCCTGCCATTTATTACATTAGCTCAAGTTTCAAATTACTGTGTTGTGATTCTAAAAGTTGTGCTTCAGATGAGGACCAATAGACTACTTCAGGTAAGACTTCTAGTTTACAAGATAAATTCCAGGAAATTTCACTAAAAATACTGCAAGGGTGTTATAGTTGAAAAGTCAAATACTTCAAAACTGTGCTAAAGGACAAGATTTTTTTTTTTTTCAAGTAGAGCTGTATGAGTATGTTACAGTGCTACTTTTAACTGTGTTCTTTGAATGCTAAATACTTTACTTTGCTCCACTGATGGAGCAAAGTTGTTAATAAATGGTGGGATAAATAGTGGATATTTTAGCTATTGGATAAGAAGGATTAAAAATCTCAGAGAGCAACAAATGAGAAAACAAGAGAGTAGGGGAGGGGCATTGCTTGCTCTTCATTTCACTGGCAGATGGCAAGGGATAAAGGGGTGTCAGGGAAGGGAAGTTGGATAAAGCTAATATTGGTTTTGCATGGCTTTGTATAAGACAACTGCACTGACCCATCTCATTATTCCATGTGGATACCCTCAAACAGGAATCCTTTTACCTTGACTGGAACAAGAGCTTCTCTCCTTCTGTTCCTTTTTTTTTTTTTTTTCTTACTTTAGTGAAATGATTAATCCATCCTGTGTTTATGCTTTTGGCTCAAGCACCTATTCCTAGAGCAGCTATGCCCTTCCAGCCTAACGATGGGCCATTAACACCCCATGGCTTGCATAACCTGCTATAAAGGTCCTCACAGCTGGACCTCCTCAGTTCCAGCAACTGTCTCCATCCTTCCACTCACAGTGCATTCAGGAGCCAAGCTCTCCCATGCCTTATTCCCCTGCAAAGTCAGAAAGGGACTACTATTCAACAACCCATGGACCAGGCATGTAGCTTTAAGTGACAGCCAAAAATCTGAGTGGGAGGAACACCTGAACAGAAATGTGTCAGTACAAGTGTTCAAACAACAATTTTTTATTCCCTGAGAGGGCAAATATGACCCATAAGTTGCCAGAAGATGAGGAGGGAGAGAGATTGGGGGGTGGTAAGTGAATAGGAAATAGAAAAGGGATCAGGGAAGCAAATATGCCCACCACTGAGATATTCCTTAGTAAGACAGCTTGGTCCACTAAGGACTAAAACCCTCAAATGCCATTGTAGCAGTTCTTACACATCAGGACAGTTGAGAGGACTAGAAAGGCCCCAGCAGATGCCCGGCTGTGTAAATCCTGCTGACATGCCTTACTTCCCTGGGCCAATTTGGAACATAAGGGGTGTTTCTGACTACTGAGGATAGAGTGAGACCCCACCTGAAGTACTGTGCACACAACAAAAGAGGGACGTGGAACTGTTGGAGCAATTCCAGAGGAGGGCCATGAAGTTGATAAGGAGACTGGAACATTTTTCCTCCTAAGACAAGCTAAGAAAATTGGATCTCTTCAGACTGGAAAAAACAAGGTTGTATGGAGGCCTCACAGCAACATTCTGGTATCTTAAGTGGGACTACTGGGAAGTCAGAGAGGGACTCTTAGGAACTGTAGTGATAGGGCAAGGAGTAATGGGTACAAACTGAAACAGGGGAAATTTAAGTTAGATATTTGGAAGAAATTCCTTACTATGAGGAGGGTTAGGCACTGGAACAGGCTGCCCAGGGACAGGTTGTGGCTGCCCCAACCCCGGTAGTGTTACAGGCCAGGTTGGATGAAGCATTGACAGCCTGGTCTAGTGGGAGATGTCCATGCCCATGGCAGCAGGGTTTGGGACTAGAGGATCTTTAAGGTTCATTCCAACCCCTTAACATTCTATAATTTGATCCCATAACAGGATTCAGCTGATATTTCTTCTCTGCTGTCTCCTGCAGCTGGCCAACACATAGTGGCCAAGGGAGCAGGATTTTGGAGGAAGACCAAAAGTGACATAGAGGCTACTGTTTACACAATTTCTCCCTGCTCTCAAGGAATCACCAATTCTCTCAGACCCAGTAGCTGTTGTAGAGCTAGCCATGAAAATTCTACTGGGGAATCCTGCTGTGGGAGGAACGTTTGGACCTCTCCCAGTGCAGGCTGACAGGTGTCATGTCTTTGGAGGCTATGGGGACATATTGAAGGTTCAACTGAGAAGCTTCCCCTTGACACTAGGGAAAACAGCATTTTAAAATGTGATGAGAGAAAAGAGAGGATAATTAAATGAATCTGAGTACAGGGACAAAAATATCAAGTTCAGGTGAAAATGATGGGATGTTGAGGCAGCAGAAAGGCTGGATAAATTAAGAAGTCCAGTTGCAAAGTCTTGAGAGCTAGTGTACAATAGCCACATGAAGGCATGGACAAATTTTGTACAACCAGGAGGACTTCACAGTAATGCACCCACCTCATCAGCAGTTGTTCTGCACTGGTAGATTGGCTTCACAATCTGAACTGATACCTGGTAAGCAAGGATAAGTGAGGTATTTGCTTTAAATGCCACAGCAGAACTGTGATTTAGGTTCATACAAGTTACTCCTCTGTCTGTCCACAAGGCCTGTTGGTTTATCTGTTTTACTACCAGTTTTTATCTGCTTTTCCAGGTGGATATTGCTTAGATTATTGAAATTTACCCTTACATTTTCTAAGAGTCAGGGATGGAAAGAAACAGAATCTTATTGGATGGGTTAATGAAAAATACGCTTATATTATGTAATTATTGGAGTTGGAACTTTGTTCTGAGTCTCAGTTCATTGTTTCAAACTAGCTGTCTTTGATTACTATATAATACTAAGATGTGAATTTCAAGTATTTATTTTAATGAAGCTATTTTCATCAGCACCTTTGTAAGAGTTATAGGTCTATTTTGTTTATCTTTGTAACAATCAATGCAATTCTTTAAGGTCATTTTATTTTTCATTTCATTTTATCTTCTAAGGCCAAGTTATTAATTCGTTTACTTTCATTATTCAGGTGTCTGCAGCTCACATTTTGCATCTGAGATAACCTTTAAAATAGTCAGTATTTTGCCTTAGTAAATTTCTTTCTTTTTTTTTGTTCAGAGTAACGAAGATTAACTACAACATTCTCTCAATGACAGTGCTGTCAGTTTTCCAATCTTCTGTAATTTTTTTCTATTTAATTACTCTTTAATGTTTGCCAGAAAATTATACTAATGGTTTAGAGGTTTCCTCAGCTAGTTGGTGTAAGACTCTTGAACCTAAGATATCTGATTTTGTAAATGTTTAGTTGTCACAGAGACTAACTCACATCCTCCTTTGTTATGCATGGATAATTATTTGATCTATCAGTAATACATTCAGAAGTAGCTATAGAGCTGGTTTCCTTCCAAATTCCACTGAAATACATACTGGACATTTCTGCTTTTCCTTGATTCCACTGTCTGAACCTAGCTATTGACTTATAATTAATTCACAGAGTTTATTGCTTCTGGAATAATTTTAATTGCCTCATTGTTTAAAATTTGTCTATTTAGTAAAATACATTCACTTATTTGAGTTACTAACCTCATTATCCACTTCTATTCATATTTTATAGTAATTTCAATGTTTTTTAAATTCCCTCTTCATGTATTCATGCGCATACATGTACTGTATGCTTGTGTATGTATGTAAATACAAAATTTATGTGGTTGCTTTCACCAAGATCTTCTTCACTCCAGTATATTTTTTTGAATCTGAGGGATCTTGGCTTCTTGGGCATCCAGCAAGATGCTCTTGAAAAATTCCCAGTTGTTTTAACACTTCTTCATTTAAATGGATATTCTCAACTCTAAATTCAACTGCTCCTCTCAGTTTCAAAACCTGCAGGTTTTAAAAGATCCAACAAAAGATATTTCAGGTTGGTGACATATCCTGTTTGCATTAAATAAATCAAATCTCATTTCATTGGGCAATTTTTCAATTTTTCAATTTTTGTAAAAGCCATTAACTGTTCCTTATTTATCCTGATGAGGTCCATTATGGTGAGTAATTGATAATGGACATTACTGAGTTACTTGATATCCCATGCAGGATTTCTGTGTTAAGAAAAAAATCCATTACTTCTAGAAATTTCTGAATTCTACACAGGATGTGTAGACTGAGAAAATAATCTGCAGGATGAAAGTCACTTTAGGTAACGGAATTTTCCTTTCTGCTCTTAATAACCAGATTTTTTTGAGGGGAAGCTCCTCTACTTTTGTGAAATGTGGTAGTCTGTGGAAGTGACCTTCTAGTTTGATTTTGTTTGTTTAGTTAATTAGTACTTTAACCACAAACACTCTGGAGCCCACTCAGTCATCTATGACTTTCTAATCATATAGCAGGATATTAGATGCAAAATATCACCACCACCTTATCTGATTTTCCATGGCAGCTTTTATGGAACACATTAGACATGAAATACAATCCTCCAAAACCCATTGGACTTATCCCATCAGGTTTCTCTATTATTAACCACATAATTTCTTTTCTCCTACATGACCATTTCCAGCTACCCTTATTGACTCTCCAGGCTCCACACAATAGTACTCATATTACCTCTCAGCATACTTACTTGCTTTTCTGTTTTGTCATAAAAAATGATGTTTTTATTTGGCCTATGTGCTTGGATATGTACGTCTTGTTCTGTCATCATGATTCTCTCCTTTCATGTAGTTTGAGTAGATTAAGTCTTCCTGAGTACTTCATCTGTCAACCAGAGCACTGGTACATATTTTGCTGAAATTAAAGCCATAATACCATGCAATCTTTTATTTCTATAGAGGTTACCCTGCTGTTTTATTGAACCAAAATCTTCTCTTACTTCACCTACCACCCCTACTATTGAGCTCCATTATCTTCTGCATGCTTTTGAATTTTGCTTGAAAAAAAGGGTTTAAGGTTTTTAAAGTATCAGCTGGGGTAGCTTTTTCCCACCTTTTCTCAGCTACCTGGTTGATTAATGTTTTTAGTGGCTGAAAATTACCTGAAATAAATAAATAAATAAATAATATTCCTGCCTTCCAAGCTTTTTAATTGCCTTTAGTGTTTCCTGTGGGATTGGAGAAATCAGCCTGTTGTCTGTTATGTATTGTGGAATACATCTTAGGCACATGTGCAAGATATTTCTGGGGCACTTTTATGTTCTCTGGTTTGAGCCAAACATCAGCTCTCTGAATTTCCCTCTGCTAAACTCATAGATTAGTTCTTACAGGCTGTGCTTTTCTGATGCCTCACACACTATCAGGTAGTTATTTGATAGTTTCAGCTGGGAGCAATAGACTCTAGAGGCTCTCAAAATGTAGAGTGAAAATAGACTAATATTTGTAGTTTCTCACTTGACTCAGTTACTTGTTACTGGGAAACTGGAAGATCTGTTGTCATACTGACTGAGCTGATCCACTGGGGAATCCCACATATGCACAATATATGAACTTCAGTATCACAGATTTTTTCCCCATTTAGGCTACCAGAGTGAACCTCATGTAGAGGTGAACCATTTCTGTTCACAAGGAAGGATACTGATAATACTAGATTTGGTGTTGGTCGCAGAAAATGATGACTATTCATCTTTGTCGTTATAGAAAAATAACATGCATACAGCAAAACTTATAAACACTGCTGTGCAAAATCTGATAGAAACTCTGCTGCTAAATCCTCTATTTATGTTTCATGGTGTCTGTATTAGCTAGCTTTCATTCATTGCTCAAGTCAATCCCATCCTGTGTCAAGAATTGTCAGCAAAGATCAAACATCAGAGGAAGAGCACACACCTCAGGTGGTATGCTTGAAAATCGATGATGCATTCCTGTATTTATTTATGAAATTTCCGAACAGAAGGATTTTACTGGGTTCATATATCCCGTTCTTTCTTATAATGATCCAATTCTTGAACTCTGCCTTTGGTCTCTCCCTGTTTGTCACCCTGGCTGTTCTATGGCTTGGTTCTACCCCTTGTTGTGGAAGCATTTTGAAATCATTATGCCTTTGTTTTCTGAGAAGTAAGATTTATAGGGAAGGTAATATCCTTTATTAGACTGTTTGGTTCATTTGGAAAAGACAGGCATTCTTGTGGGGTCAGAGTCCCTTTATTACACTTGTTTTCTGCCTGCTTGATTTTTCCATGTCTGAAAGCGCCACTTAGAGAAAGCAGGCCTGCTCATTTTGTTCTTTTTGGTTGCTACATTTTCTTCCAGAGTAATAGAGAGAACACATGGACTTGTGTTATTTTGTGGAGATTTGTGTTCTTTTGTGGAAGCTTGTGTGCTTGTTTTTCCAAAATCCAAAATAAAAATAATAAAACCAATTTTAGGCCAAACATCTGTATTTTGGCCCTGCTGTATGGAAACCTCACTGCCTTCAGGTTTTTTGGAAAAAGTCCTGGACTGATATGATCAACTTCTCTATTTCTTAGAGGAAAAATAAAAATCTGCTTTACCAGTTACATAAGAGGCAGAGAAAAACCCTATGGAGAACAGCAAGATATATGTATTGATGTAAAAATGACAAATAGAAACATTCCAAATATTTGCAAATTATTTCTTCTGCTGCCTACACCCCCAACTAATGGAAAAACAATCTGTATTGAGTAAGAGTCTGTAGTGGTTTTGAATATTTTTAAGGTCTAATGCAGTCCTGAATTCCAGACCTATGCGACTTCTCAGCTATCTAGCAGAGTTTACAT
The DNA here is from genome assembly GCA_013397315.1 of Donacobius atricapilla. NCBI lineage: Eukaryota > Metazoa > Chordata > Aves > Passeriformes > Mimidae > Donacobius > Donacobius atricapilla. The sequence goes on along the minus strand of WBMY01018024.1, from coordinate 100,220 downwards.
AAGTTTTAACTGATTAAAATACCAATATATTTTTTGTTTGACAGCATGGCCTCTACATAGTGAGCAAAGAGTTCTTGCACTCCTCTAGTAATTCCATTCCATGCTTTTCTCACTGTTTACTTCTCCCTGAAATGACCGTGACCTTCTGCCAGATTTTCTTGAAGGTTATGCTAATCTTTGTTGGCAAGAGAAACAGTAGCTGGAGCAAAAAAAGTGAAAGAGAATGCCACATGAGAATGAACAGCATGCAGAGCGTGAGAAGTTTCTGCAATAACTGGAACTGGAGCAGCCTTGTCAGCATGCAGTCCCTGGAGCAGTAAGTGGGGATGTACACACTGGAATGTTCAAGAATGAAATCTTAATTAATATTCAGGTACTCAAAAAGGCATTTGGGATAAATCCTTTGCTAAGGCAGGTGGGTGCCCCTAGGTACGTTCCATTAAGTTTTGTGTATCTCACAGAGCCCCTTTATTTGGCCCTCAAACTAAGTTCTTTCGTGTTTTAGTCCAAATTAATTTGTTTGTCTCCCTGAGAGTTCAGTATACAGCCTTTCACACATAAATGGAAAATGTGTTTATGTGCAGGGTCAAACAAACTTCCAGCATTTTCTGACCTGATATCAAATAAGCACATCTTAAAACATGGTGAAGATTTAACTGCCTTGTGTTAGATTTTTGCAGATCAGTGTATTTAACAACATGGAAGTATTCTTATGGAGTGGAGGGAAAGGGTTAGTGCCACTCTCTTTAAGGAGCTGGAATTGCTACTGCTTCCTAGAAGATCCCTAGCATTGCAGTTTAAGCCACTTCAGGCTCTTGAACATTGCAACATCTGTAGCGTGGTTCAGGGCCAAAATGCAAGCACTTATGTCACATCTACTTTACAAGATGGAACGTGGTTTAACCAAGTTGAGGGGCAAGCATGCTGCAAGGAGGCCCCACAATATGTTTGTTTTTGTAGAACAGATGAACCCTAAATTAGTACCAGATGTCAGTACTAGGTCTGCTGTATGGGGAACACAGCAGGGAGCAAGCAATTATGGTGAAGCCACTGTGAGGCCATATTTAAGGTTGCATTCTGTTTTACATTGACAGTGAGAACTCAGTATTTTTATATTTTATTAAAACACCATCTTGCTCCATTCAGCATTGGTCCATGTGTGTATCTACAGGGGGAAGTTAAAGTGCCTTCTGCTCTCAAACTATATTACTATCTGCCTTTGGATTGCCTGAACAGCATATACATGCCCTATTTCTATTTGTGCTCTACACTGAAGTTGTGAAGAGTGGCGCGAGCTTCTTCTTTCTTGGTTTGTTTCAACTGCCTTTGGCTTCAGATGTAGTTCTGCTCTCATCACAGGCTGCAATGTTTTTGGCCTTGTGATCATTTTTCTGTCATTTTGCTTGTTAGTTTGTTCATTGGTTACTTAGCAATTTTCTTTGTTTTCCTAGACTTTTTTTGTTGCCAAGAACTTTCCTCTTGGCAAACAGGGAAAAGAGGAGATTTTCAGTTTGAGTTAAGCCATGTGGCTTCCAATAGCCTTTTAGTTTTAGTTCCCTACCTCAGAACAGTTTAGTCCACTATCCCACATGGGTTTTTTGTGACAAGGTCTTACACTTCCCATCACATCTGTTGAGGGCATGTGTCAGGAAGAATCCTTATTGTCAGGAAGATAATTACTTTCTGAAAAAATTCTTTCTTCTGGAGATTCTGCTAACTTGAGGTCTTCCACTTGCTCAGACAAAAGAAAAGATCCTTCAGTATCATCTCTTGGACTTAATTGGGGATCTCTGATGGTTTCTTCAGACACCAGTGGGGCAATTCAGAGGGCAAGGACTCCATGTCTGGAAGACCTTTCTTTCTCATTAATGTCTGAGTAGTTTTCCTTTGGTGCAATAGAGTGCATGGGGAGTTCAAGGAAAATAATTTAATCCAAAGTCTTCAAATAAATGTCTCTTGTTTCTTCCTTGCTTTTTAAATTTCATTATTTAGTGATCCCACAGACTCCATCTGTAGAAGTATACTGTAAGGGGACATGATTTAGAATTTGGCTACCATTGTCTTACAATCCACAGTGTCTAGCTGATAGTACACACCTTTGCACAGTTTGCATGACAGCCGATATCCTCCAAAGTAGCACTCAGTCATGGCTGAGGTTATAGTAAGGGCCAGGGGCTGCTTGTAGGAAACAATGTGGATAAAACTACCTGCTTTGGGGTAGCTATATTGCATGGCTATGAGGGCACAAGTTTGCTCTCAAGAGCATGCCATTCCTTCTAAAGGACAGGAAACAGACCCTGGGATGGTTTATGTGCTTGTGCAGCTGTAACTGTATTGGTCCTGAAGAGGTTCAGGTGTATGTTTTTAAGAATAACTGAGTATTGGGCTCCTGTGATGACACAAAATCATCAGGAACAGCAGGAAGCCTTTCGTATTCACCTACTGGAGTAAAAATTGTATCTTCTGAAAACTGTTAATCCTACTGTACAGATCCTTCTGGTCACTCCATGACAGCACAGAGACCTATTGCCATTCAGAGAAAGGTCTCTATACAGTTTTGCCCACTAGAAATTATTCTTTTAGTAACGTGTACTCCTTTTACAGGATCAGGAAAACTCTTTCTTTGATAGAAACTAATTCTATTTCTCTCTTTACTGTTCTCACCATAACCAAAGATACTTTAAGCTGTTGTCCCTACAAACTGCATGTGTTCATTGGCACTGGGGCCTCCCTTACTACCATTTAGCCTCCTGGTTTATGACTTCTTGAACACACTCCTTAAATGAGTAGTCACAATTATTAATTAAATCTGACTCCTTAGCCACTCAGAGGTGGCTTAGCACTAAAAGGTGCTTTTTTCATTAGAGAGCCTCAAAAGAAAGAAAATCATCATCAGTCCCCTGGGGTCAGAGTTTACTCTGACATATGCCTACAGATTTTATGAGGCTAATCCTTTCCATAATCAGGCAAACTCAGTGGTACCTGTCAGGGGTCCAGGTTGAGAACACAGCCTTGTAACCTGTTACCTATCTTCTTTAGTCCAAATGAACCTGGAGTTTATTTAAAGTGCCATCTAATGAACTACAGTGCTGTGAATCTACTATCTTCATATCTTCTAGATGAGTCTGTAATCTCTCCTGATACTTAGGAGTTTATTTCAAGTGGTTCCAAAAATTCATAAGGTGGTCCAGGCTTTTGTGATTATAGTTGAGGACTGTACTCTCTTTTATACTCAGTCTGGTTTTTATAGTCAAATATTGTATGTCTGTGAAAATTTACACCTCTTTAATCCATGAGTAAAACCTTAGTGGGCTGAAAAGGTTCAAAAAAATGGAGTGATGATTGGCTGAATGAATTGAGTCAAAATTTTATTTAGTATGTTACCGCATGTTACTACTTCAGAACTGCATACTTTTCTGTCTCTTCACCCTTAACATCTCAAAAAGTAAAAGGTACACATGGAATGAAAATTTGATAGATTTACTGGAGTTAAAGCATTTTTTCTCTCTGTTAATCAACTAAATTTTATTTTTTCAGTGGCAATTTTATGTATGTTACAGTAAGCTAATGGTAAAAACATTCTGCTCAACTTCTGTCCTCTGACTCAATTTCAAGAGACAAAAAACCCAGTAATACATTACTTTGGTTGATATGCTCCGCATCTTTAGGGATAAAACCCGTATTTTGTCAGGTTGGAATAAAAAAGCAGTAAAGGAGTTCCTAAGTTATGCAAAGAAGACATTGGTTGTTGAACATTACAATACTTTTCATTATTTGAGACAATTCTAAATATATACCAGTGAGCAAATCACTTACTCTTCTTGTAGGGACAAAGTTTTGATGAATTTTGAGGAAGGCAGCCCTGGACAAGCAAAATTTGCCGTGCTATCAGGGAGACATACTGTGAAACAAAGCCATGTGCCAGTGGTACTTTTCCATGTTTCTTGGCTCTGTTTTGTGTTAAATATGTTACACAAGTAACTGGTGTGTTGTGTAACTTGGGTTACAACTTGTGGCACATCAGTCTGAGGAGACTATGGAAGGAGACCCTGCCTTAGAACAGGGGCAGGTTCACCTTTAACATAAGAGATGCCAATTTAAAGAGCATTCTGCAGATTTTCGGTGAATGAGACATCTCAGCCACGACTATTCTGAAAATAAGACATCTCTATCAAGATCTGAAGGATCTTCTTCTGAATCCTTATTTTTCTAGGAGTTCTTTTAGCATACAAAGAAGGGGAAGAAATGTTTCTTTCCTCCTGCAGGTAATCATGCCTAGCATGCTAGAGCCCAGACTGCATTAGAGATATTGTGCAGGGAGCTTGCCAAATGCAGACTTCATGGAATATTGGTCATTAGGTTAATGGATGGCTTTTTCAGGGTTAGAGAAAAACACCCATAACACTAATGCTGGTGAAATGTATTGTGTGGCTTGCCCTGAGCAAATGCTTCCCAGCCAAGGGATTGAAGAATGGGATTTCTGATAGTTCGACTAATTAAATGAGGGGCAGGATGTTCAGAATATTGATATCTTGGATGACATTCCAGTTGATAACCATGGAGATGAATGAGAGTAGGGAATAGGGGAGATACAGCCTTGCATGATCTCTGTTCTCTGTTTGAAACTCATGGTACAATTACAAAACATTGTAAGGAAAAAGTTAGTTCTGGAGCTGCTAGAGGTTTAGAGCTCACATAACACCTAACAGTTCACCTAACTTTTGACTGGTCTCAGAGTGAGAAAAGAGGAAACTCCCAGAATAGATTGCTGTAAGTGTCTCAGATGTTTTTTGCTTTGGTTACTGTAATCTTCTTATGTCTGGCACCATGGTTCCTCTGCCCTCTCCCCCTGTCCTAAATATTTCTGCTAAAGTCATACTCGTTTCCTCCCACACATTAGCACTCCATTGATTTCCTGTCACTTGCCATGTCAAATTCAAGCTGCTCATCTTTACCTACAACACCCTTATTGTGTGCTCCTGCCTATATATTAAGTTTCATTTCCTCTGACTCCCCCTCCCACATCTCTGATCAGGAAATGACCTCAGTTCATAGGACTTGTGATCCACAAAAGAAAAGCTTGAACTGTAACTGTTTTTAATCAACATTGGTTGATTAAAATCGTCTTGATTTTAATCAGCTGGTTTCTGTAGCAAGTCTTACACTCCCAACAGAATTATATTGACCTAACGTATTTTTAGGTCAGTATAATCAATCCAAGGCAGCTTTCTTTGGGGGTATTCCTCTTATTATTGTATAAACCTATAATACATGCATTAGTTTGCATTGGCATGCAGAAGGTAAACTGGTAAAACCATTTTGAGAGCCAATATGAGTGTTGACAAGAAAACAATTTTCTTCCATTTTACACTTCTGAGATTTGAAAATAATAAATAAATATTCTCATCTTCCAACTGAAACAAAGCTCTCCAAGCATTGCTAGAAATAAGAAAGACCTGCACCAGTAACATAACAGTGGGGCATGAGAAGAAGATTGATTCCCTGTGAATGAAACAGAAAAAAGTTGATCCTCAGTGTTTCCTGATTTCTCACACTTTGCCTACTTGCTAAGACCTTTATTGGTCTGTAATCTGCAAGGAAACTGTGCCTTCCTTTCTATCATGCTACCAGCTCCTCTTCCTAATTTCCCAGCATGTCTTTTCTATTTTTTGATGTCTTTGCTTATTGCCTTTTGTAGCCATGATATAGAGGTGATGAGCATCTAGAGCAGCACTAAGATAAGACTGATATAAAGAAGAGCTTTGCATGGTACGCTTTATCAGCTGTAACTGTGTACAATTTTGACCATGGATATGTTCCAATGTAGCAATCTAATTACTCAGTATCCCATCTGTGCATACCTCTGTGGATATGTACATCTGATCTTTGGTTATGTCCTAATATGTTCTTTGCTATGTCTTCTCCTGCCCACTTCTGATGTGGTTAAAGTTATCCAGTTAGTATTTGCATCTAGTTAATTCAGCTTAACAACTAGCTTCTAAAATAACTCAAACTTCCTCATTTCCCTATTCTTTTCCCACCATGATGTCTGAATATGTGGGGGATGGGGAGACTGGCCTTTTTCTCCTGTCTGTGCTGAAAGAGAAGGCTACAGCTACCTACATCACACAAGGAGTACTTCAACTTCTAGTAGCTCCCAGTTCAATTTTATGCACCTAGTCAATCACCTAAATGATTGTATGGAGGTTTCATGCTTAAGACTTGTTGATTCTTTCTTTTTCTCATTGTCAAGAAAATACATGTTTGGGAAGGCTCTTCTTGTTAAGAGAACCTAGAGTTAAAGACTGGCTCAGTCATTTTGACACTGTTTTCCTTATAAATCTCCTACAAAATGTGTCAGTACGCAGGGGAAATATCCTGACTGTTGCCATGCTACATAAGTTTGCTCAGGGCAGCTATAAGGGTTCAGTTCTATTGAAATAAAACAGGAGAAGGGAGGAGCCAAGAACATAGTGCACACTGCACATGTGTGTCCATGTTTGTGTGATGGCCATGGTTGTTTTTGCTGAATTTGTTTGCTTTGAGACTGAAGGTGAGAACAAGTGGAACTCTCTCTTACTGGGGTCACAATAGGTCAAATACACTGACGGTGTAAAAGTGGTTTGCCTTCCTGGTTCTCCTCACCTGAGCTGTCAGTGGCTGTTTATCCAGCACATTTGTTTTACTATCAGTAAAGATAAAGCAAGTTGAAGAAGAAGAGATGGGGGTTAGACGAGAGGCCAAGGGCAGGGAGCTTTTCGTGCAGCCTCTCAAACACTTTGTTGTAGTTTGGGATTTTTCAAAGCTGCACATGTTGAGTAATATCTGCCAATAAACACAGCTCAGTGGGTGAGAAATGTGTCTGTCTCTTGCTGAGGATTAGAAGAGAAAAGACACCAAATGAGCATTTTCCTCACATGGGGGTCATGCCCCTCACTGGGGCACTTGCCCCTGACCTAATTCTGTTCTACTTTGTCTCCCTCACTCCCTCCTGTCTTCCTTCCCCCTTTTACTCCTCTACTGCTGCACTACTGGTGGTCTGGTGAATGCTGCACAGATGTTTTCCCCATGCTATTATAAGATTATTTTTCAAGTGGCTTCTTGGAACAGATGTTCCAGTGTATGCACTTTCCTTCTCTTGGCTGAAAGTGCTCTTTGCAAAGAGCAGATTGCATTGCTGCTCTCCTTTTGATCTAAAGAGCGAGCGCGAGAAAAAATCCCCACACAAATGATGCTGGGCTTTGTTTTGGGCTGCTTGGCAATGGTGCACCTGGGTGTGTGTCTCCTGCTTCATTTCTCCCCATCACTGGTGCTGCTTGCAGATGTTTTCTTCTGTGCCTTTCTTCCTCAGCCCATTTTTTTCTCTTTGTGGTCCAAAACTTTACTCTGACTGCCTTTAAATTTTCTTTCATCTAACACTCTGGTATTCATGCTTCAAATCATTCTCTACCCATTGCCAGCACCTCATCTTTATTTTTTCCTTCCTTTGGCAACTCCTGGACTGTTAGGATGGGTTAGTCCCATGAGTTTGGGTACAGGACCTGTTCCCCTTTTGGTCTTTTTATTTGCATTTATATTCATTTCTTAGTTTCTCAGTTGTCCCGGTGAATTCACCTGGATATTGTTGCTGCTGCTTTTTCATTTTATTTCTCCTATAGAATCATGAACATTTTCAAGAATCAAATGTTCTTATGATGTCAAAGGAGCATCTTTTCCAAGTGCCACTTAATTTAGAGATGTAACAAAGGCATGACACAAGGA
>WBMY01018024.1:64203-87081 GCA_013397315.1 Donacobius atricapilla | reverse complement strand
TTTTTTTTTTCGGTCACTGTGGTGCAGTTGATTTCAAGAAGGCTTAAATAACATTGCAGAAGTCTTCCTTTCCAAAGGACAGCCAAAACTTCCTTGGCTCACCTGCCAGTTCTATTCTAACTCTTGTGTGTCACACAGCTGTCGGCTCACACCACACAGTTGGATGACTACTGAGTTTATGAGAATATTTGTGACCACTCTTAATTTAGATGAAAGCTATGACTCCAGCCGCCAATGGCAGGCAAACACTGGCTGTGTAAAAGATATGAGCACTTTATTTTATAAAAATGCATTCTAGTTTCTGGCACTTCCTAGATGGCTGAGCTCAAGGGCTGGAGAATGTGAGGTTGGGATACTGTGATTCAGCTGTTTGCTGTATAGCATTCATTATTATCTTGTGTATTTTCCCACAAGGACAGTTATAAATAATTTTGTAGTGATCAGATGGGAAAAGTAAGCACAATCCTTACTCAGCAACACTGGAGAACAAGCTTCCCATCATCCCTTCCCCTGCCCCTTTCTCTATCTGACACCCTTGTTGTTCCCTGGCCACTTTTACTATTGGGGTACTGGCCCCAGCCTGGGTGCTGGTGGTGTAGGGACTCCTCACCAATAAGGGTAAACAGAAAGGCAAAGAACAATGAGGAATGCAAGGAACCTGACTCTGCCTCCCCCTCTGCATGCCAGCTGGAGCAAATGGCTGTAGGTCTGATTCAGGGTCCTCTGAAGTCCATGCAAATATTTGTGTTGATTTCAGTGGCTTTGGATCAGCACCTGTGTACACAGATGAAGGTAAGGGTTTTTTCCCATAAAAGGACAAAGTCGAGTTTTCCTTTCATAGAGAGAAAGGAAGCACCAATACCACCTTCCCTGCTCTGCTCCTGGGATAGTCCCTCTTGACGTTGCTGTGCATCCTGATTAGTTGTTCTAGCTGATCCCTAGAAAGACTTACTCATGCACACATTCCCCTCCTTCTTATTCCGAGACAAAACAATGATGCATGATGTTTTCTGCCTCATAGTTTTCAATGTTCAAGGGCTAATGAAAGGCCAGAAACATTTTATGAAATTGGTCCATTCCAAGAGAGGGAAAATTAAACCTTTATTACCCAAGGCATCTGTAGGTCAGTGTGAGTGACACAACACCTTGATTCTTTAAAGGGCATTCCAGTTGTGATGCTGTTCGTCACACACACACAAACACACACTCACTCTTTGATCAGAAGGCATGAACTAAAAACTGATTTATTTAAAAAGGTCTGACTTCATTTTATAGTGTTTCTACAAAGGCCAGGGATTGGGGGAGAAGGTTGACACCTCTCCCCATCCCATTGGTCAAGACAACTGTCCATCAGCTGTCCATACCTGTAAGAACAAGAACGAAAACTTTCTTTGAAACTACAATAACATTGGCCAGTGTTTACAGATCAGAGCGTGAGAAAGAACCCAAAACATGAAACTGTGAAACAGAAGAGAAGGCTGAAAAAATCAGGGCGACATCACTTGTGCTATCATGCAATTCCTGATTTTCCTTTAAAGCCTTTGTACCTGAAGCTGTGTGGTTTAACTGATTTGTTTGGGTTTGTTGTTTTTTTTTTTCTTGGAAGAACATGGATGAGGAACTCACAAGCAAATAAGTCTAAGGCTACAGTCCAGAAAAGTTTACCATTTCACAAGTCACAAGTCACTTTAGTTCATGTTTATGTTGCCACATCTCTGATAAAAATGTGTAATAAGGGATTCCCAGGGACCTGTAGGTTTTAAAAAAAAAAAAGAATAATTTATAGCCCATGATTCATCAATTTGATTGATGTAACTGCTGTTGTGTTAATGATCTGCATTGAATCCATTTTCTTCACTTTAATTCTGTGGTTTCAAAGTCTGTCTCATAGGTTGATCAAGTCCCTCGTTATAAAGCTGTGCTTTGAAATTTGGACCACAAAAACTTTCTTTTACATGTCATCAGTATCATAATGAAGATGAAATGAAAAAGATTATGGCAGTAATTCTGTGGGATTAAAAAATTGTTTCATATTGTTTTTCTGCTGGAAGGAAAAGATGACTTTCTGTATTCTTTTGAAATGCAAAGGAGTTCAGTTATTCTATTCCTGGAGTATGTTTCTATTGATCTCTTATGATTCATCTCTGGAAGAAGTCTCTGGATAAAACACTTCTAAATAAAAAATCTTGTCATTTGGGGGAAAATGGACATTAATGATGTTTTGAGAACCCTTGCAATGCTTTCATAAGTGACAGTACTTTGATGAAGGCTAAGATTCTGTGTTCTGGTCAATAATACAAAAATTTCCAACTCTTTATGAACCACCAGTCCCTTTTGGGGCAAAGTGGTAGTGATGAAGCATTGCAGGAGCTGATCAAGGTAAGTCTGTTTATGTGCAAATGAGGAGAAATTAGGGAGATGTTGGTAACAGGACTATGCAGCAATAACAGATTTGGAGGTCAGAGAATTGTGGAAAAGCAAAGATCACAGAAATTTAGAGAAGCATGTGACACAGGGAAGAACATCACTTTGCAAGCCAGGAGGATAAGTTAATCATACAGAGGGGAAAAAGTGAATGAGAGGAATGAGATTTGTTGACTCAAGAGCAAAAATCCTGTTTAGCCATGGGAGAAATATAAAGGATGGTTGATTAAATATTAAATGAATACTTGAAAAAGGTGAGTACATAAAGTTGTGTGAGATGCCAATGATCAGAGCAGAAATTGATGCCATGGTATTTCTGCCAAGTTTCTGGAAGAGTCAGGGCAAAAATCGCTGGCAGATGTCCTATTTCCTTGCTCTTAGGCTATCTATAGATAATTCTTTACAGTCCCCAGACCTTTGTGAACCACCTTCAAGGCTGTGTCTGGCACTGTCCAGAATCCCTGAGAGCTACAAAGGGTGAGTGTAGAAGTACCTGCTGAGCAGACAAAAGGGGCCTGCCCGAAGGACAGAAAGACCACTTTGAACATAATTATTGTTTGGTATTTTAATTACTTTGCATGTTAGAACAGAAGTGAGGGTTAGAGTTGAAGGGGCTTCTCTTTATTTTCTGGGTTTTTTTCAAGAGAATTATCTGAGGACCTGGCAAGCCTGATTTTTAAGCTCCTTACTGGTTCCAGAGAATTCTCAGACGCATGAGGACAAATAATCTTCCTATACTAAGTACATGGTGCCATTCTTCCCTTTTTCAGCCTGGGCTCTTTACTCTTCATGCTGGTAAACTCTGCTGCTTCAAATGTCTTGTTTGCCTCTCTGGAAAGCCCGGTTGAGATCCAGACATGTGGTAGGGGTTTGGCAGACAGCAAGGCTCCAAGGTCTCAAAGGTAGCGTGTAGCTGGGGTACTTACTACTCATAATTATGGAGAAAGAGGTTTTTTTGGCTAATGTTAATCAGCTAACAAGGTGTAGTTAAGCCACAGGGAAGAAGGAAGGCAGAGTAAAGAGGTACAGGGGCAAGCTTTCCTGCCATGAACAGGGATAAGCAAGGAAACCGAATCATTTTAGTATCACCCCTGTAGAACTAGGTGTCACCAGAAGTATGTATTCACAATCTGGTAGATGACCAGACTAAGAGCACTGCTGACCCAAGTCCTGTACTGTTTGAAGGGAGGGTGCTTGTTGTCAGAAATTGTGAAGGAATGGGTCAAGAAATGCATTCATTTGGAGCCTGTCAAAATTTTGTGTGTTGCCCTCAGAGCTTAGAGATGTACCTCCGAGAGTGTGGAATGAGCCTTGATGGCCAACCTGCCTTATGCACCAGAGACAGTTCTTTGATGAAAGAATCCTGGTACATCTAGGTTGAGTCAAACTATTGATATAGGGCAGAGTGGGAGGTTTTAGAATTGTGAGGTGCAAATATATTCAGAAAACAAACAAACAAACAAACAAACAAAAAAGAAACAACAACAACAACAAAACCCCACGGTGTTTGCTATTGAGTAGCAAACATTTGGGAATAAGACTACCTGTCAGCAAAACCATACTAGATTTGGCTCAATTTAAGGTATGGTAAAAGCCTGGACTGTGAGGACAGATGGGGCATTTCAGCCAAATACTGTAAGGAGTGGTGCTTGTGAACACTGTTTTAGAGGTGTGGATGTGACCAAACAGTAATTTATGGTGTCTGCCAGAATCTCAGGGCTTTCCAAAGCGGTGATTTTGAGAGTGGAACATCATATTACTGTGACAAAATACTTGTGCTGGCTTGTCCAGCTGTCTTAGCTCATGTATGAGAGACAAAAATAGAAGTAAGAAATAATGTAAAGTGTCTAGCATATGACCAAAAAAATGACTGTAATGGGTATGGGAAATAAAATTGAGATATAACGTTACCTGATTATGGAACTACACAGTGGAAGCAGGGTGATCCTGGTAGCCTGTTATGTTCAGACGTTAATTCATCTAAGAATTAAGACAGTGGTCCAAAATGAGGCTCCAACACTAGTTTAAAATGATGAGCTGAGCCAGACCAAGGTCTTAAGATTGTGAAAATAAGAATGAGAAGGAAGGATAGAGCTGAATGATCAGGATTTAAACATACAGGTTACAGAAGAAGACCTATTACAAAAATTATGTTCAGGAAACATTTCACACTTCAAGAACATAGAAATACTAAGCCTGCTAAGGAAGGCTAGACTTGAGTCTTATGTAGGAAATCACTGCTTAGACATATCTTTTCTAACCTCAAGATTCTGTGTTTGAGGGAAGTATTCTTGGCTTTTTGGGGAAGAAGCTAAAGTCTGGAAGTTGTTCTTCATTAAAGAGATTTTTCTGGGACAATATTTTGCTACACTTCTATCTTAGTTTCCCTTTTGAGTGATCTGCCTGTCATTGTGGTATTTAAATCCTGTATACAAAACAACAAAAAACAAACCCTAACAATGCAAACATACTTAGATGACATAGAATTAGTGAGTATACATGGAAAATTATGCATTTCTGTAAGCAGAAATGTAATAAAAAATATTTAAATGAAAAAAACTATGGACCTGTAATTGTAGGATTTTTCATGTTGAATCCTTACAATTTTAGACATTGAACAGTATGTAGGAAAAATACAATCTTGATTTCACACTGCAATATCTGTGAGTGGTTTTTTCTCATAAGTATCTGTATTCCAATGTATAAGACCTCTGTTCTGCAACAGTTGGGTATGCAACTGTGTCAATTTTGTTTAGGACAGCCATCAACCTAAATGAGTAGCATATTTGGAGTCAAATTCCCCAAAAGGGGTAGAAAAGTTAAAGTTCCTGGCATATATAATGGGTCCAGTGTAACTGCCCAGATATGGACAGATATTTATGAATTTGCAGGAGGGAGTTATTAGATCTAGATCTTATTTTAGATTCTGGTCCATTTTATTACTTTGGCCAGAAATGAATGCATGTTTTAGATCTTAGGGATTAATCTTGCAAATATGTAATGCAGGTTTAATTTTACCATATCTGAAAAACTTTTAAGGCAAGTTAATATTATCAGGCAACGGTTCTCTGGGCAAGGGAAACCTGACTTTCTCATTGACTTCCAGTTGGGATCAGGAGTCAGGATTTGCATTGGTATCCATGATATATGAGTTTATATCCTTGATATAAACCATAAGGAATACATATATGTTTTCAAGGGTCCTTTGGGGACTTTCAGACCAATTTTCTGTAATCTTGTGCTCTATTTCAGACCTTGCTTTCTGGCATACTTCTACTCTAAAACCAAGATGCAAAAAAGTTTAAGGGAAGTAATAGCCATCTCATTTGCTGTCTGAATGATCATAGTAATGGTTCAGTAATCAGAGAAAGAGGACGATGGTTCCTGTATAAAGGGGATACATCTGTGAATAACATCTTAGTTGGCACATCCTTAACAGACACCAGATTGCTGATATTCACAGCTGATTGCAATGCTAGGGCTGAAGGAAAAATTAAGGCTGACTACCTCAAGGAAAATGGGGCTTCTAGGAGTGTTTTTAGGAGGATTTTCATGATTAAATTTATAATTTTTCTCTAAAATCAGTAATGAAGGAGGTATAACTTTATCGCATTCTCCTTCAGCAGGGCCAGCTCTGAGATCAGACCATGTTGCTTAGTTTTATTTAGTCTGGTCTTGAAAGTCTCCAGTCTCCCTAGGTCTCCACTACTCAACTGTCCTACTAAAGACTACTTCTGTGAGGCAGCAGGAGCTGCTGAGCTGGTTTATGTGCTTCCTTGGGGCAAGCAGGGAGCAAGAGAAAATTGCTTTCCCAGATGATGTTTTCAAGAACCAGGATGAGAAGGTCCCTGAGAGAGAAAGAGAGGTGAGTTGCAATCTCTTTCTGTGCATTCTGTTTCTAGGAGTGGTGGGAGCTTGGGTGTGGAGCAATTGTGGGCTGTGATTATTCTCTGTTGTGGTATATCTGCTTCCTTCAAAATAGTTTTGTAATACCAGCAGTGTTTGTATAGTCAATTTCAAGACAATGTAATTGAAATGTCTAATAGTTAACAGAAAAGTTAGTGGTTACTTAGTATTAGAACAGTAAAATTACTTTTAAGCACCAAAGATAATAGGCACCTGAGGGACAAAAATCACACTTACACAGAAAAGCTAAATGACCAGCACTCAGCTTTTAAAACAGTTGAATGCCATTCTGATAGCCATAAGGTGTTTAGCAGGTCTACTGGATGGGGCATTGATAGTCTTGTAGCTGTATAAATTATAATTATTATTTCATGGTGAGAAATGTACCAAGGATGCAACACAAAAAATTAGATCCTAATTTTCTGCCAAAACATATATACAGTGCAAATAATCTTTTCTGATCCTTGTGGAAGAAAGTTAAAGGGCTTAGCAGATTTAGAATGTGCTAAATGAAGTCAGTGAACTTAAGCGGCGTTATGGACACTGTATATGTTTAGAAGAGAGGCAAAGCTGTCACGTAATCTCTTAGCCTGTGAGAAAAGCTGGAAAAGCCAAAACTACATTATGTCTTTAAATGATTTTATTCTTTTTAACTTTTTTTTTCCCCTCCAGTCTATGGTTTTGGTGTATTGAGATAGAATCTTGTCCTTGGGCAGATAACTTGAAACGCTTCACTGCAGGATTCCGCTGACACATAAGATGAACCAAAATCTCTTTGACTGGAAATAATGACTGGTGATGTGCTTATTTGGGACAGAAATTATTATGTGTTATAAAAATCTATGCATGGCATGCCAAGCAAAAAAAGAAACCTTAAATTGAGTGCGAACTAATATCCAGTTGGGATGAGTAAGACTAGTTATTTAGGAATGAGATTTGTGCATCATGACAAAGGAATTTGACTGAACATCAGTAAGGTAACTGGACAAGTGAAATCACTTCAAAAGAGAGAGGCCACCCAGAGATTCACAGCCTCATTACTATTTCTAAGCAAACCTATTCCCTGATTTATTATAAATATTCCACTGAGCATATTGCTAGGGGACGATAGTGAGCGCTCCTGCGATTACAAGGGGAAAGACTCTGGGGACAGCCACAGAGGAGCTCAAACTAATTTTTCTCCACTTAAGAAAGAGTCCAAAATGAGACAAGTTTATGTGGATTAGAGACTGCACTTTTGGAGCAAGATAATCTAGAGGCATATCCTTTTCACACATAGATTTGACTGTGATAGAACTGTACTCAGACTACTGGTTATTGGACTGACTTAGGAGTAGTTTCATGTATAAGTTTATAAATCACTAGAGGTAAAAACAGACCATATTACCACAGGAATCTATATGATAGAAACTACTTCACAAATCACCCTTTTAGCCTCAGAAAGAGTCCATTTATCATCAAATTGATAAAATAAAAGCCTTCAATTTGAAAAGGGCATGATTAGAATATGCATGATTATGAGAGGAAGCATGAAGTGGTCTATGAGGGCTCTTTTCAGGGAGATCCTTGCCTAAGCATAGATTTTTGCAAAGGTGCTGGAAGTGAAATGGAACATGCTGAGATCTGGAGGGTGTCACTAGGTAGTGTCAAAATGTCCCTGTGCTGACTGTTAGAGAAGTGCTAATGGAATTTTAAATAATCTTTTCTGCACCTTAGGTCTCATGATGTGTAGCTTTCTTTGCTCCAAGGACCTGAGTACATTATCAGAGTTTAAGTATTAACAGATTTCTAAGAAACAGAATGCTGATAAACAAACAAGAAGTTGAAACAATAGGAAGATCTTGCTTGCTCTTGTCTGTATTTGATTCATCATTTTGGATTAAATTGTTTTTAATGAGAAAGGTTTTGTTTAAATTTAAATTGCTGTATGTTACATCTCAGAAAACAACCACTTATGAATTTGTAATATACTCTGCCCTCCCCCACATATAGAATTCCAGATGAATTAATAACCAATTGTGTTCAGCAGTCCATAAATTTCTACTCTTTTCAGCCAACCTTTTATGAATATTTGCATGGGTTAGCAGAAATAGTTTAGTTATGAGAATATATTCTGGAGTGTTTAACAAATTTATTCACATTGAACACTGTTGCAAAATATCATACATCTCACTGCACAGAGATGATGTTCGAGACTTCAGGGCAGAAGAACAGAGGTTTCAGTGCCAGAATGTAATGGGTTTCTTGAACCAAAGATGGTTAACTATGGTTAGCCAAAAGTACTATACATCAAGAATGACGAATAGTGCAGAAAACAAACTCCGAGAATGTACAATAGTTGCCATTAATGTCTCGGAGCATATTTCAGGCAAATCCGTGGGACTTCTGCTGAGGGAATAAGTTGATGATCTTAACAATGCCCTTTCTTATAAGCACTCATGATGGTAAATGCTCTCAGAAGAGAATTTCAGGAGTTACTGGCTTTCTGTTTCTTGAGAACAAATATAAACCAATGCAGCCCTTAGAAATGGAAAGCCACAGGAATTGAGGGTAGAAACCTCCAGAAGTGCTCCCATTTAAAGAGTTGGTTGGGCAACCTCATGAGCTTCAGAGTGCGTGGTGACACTCTTAAGATAGACCAGGGGAAACAGAAGTGATTGCTGCTAACAGAGATCTCAAATTCATCACTACAATCTGCATATGACTGTGGGGAATTCTGAGTTTACCCAGTCTACTCTTCAAGAGTTATTGATTTATTCTTTAGTAATTGCTTGAGTTCATCTATGGTAGCTGCTAGTTTGGGTTGAAACATTTGCTTTTCTTATCTAAATTTCCAAAACTAAAAAAATATCTCGAGTGTAAGGGGATGTAATTTAGCTACTAAATCCAGTGGCTGGGTCTTTTATGACACAGCCCATATCCTATGACTAATGCCAGAAAATACCATCACTCCTTTGTGTTGCATTGCAAGGTCTAAAATGCAGAAAGAATATTGTCTTTCATTAAATTAAACAATCCTTCAGCAGCTCCTCAGATAAGTCATATAAGCAGTAATTTTATACACAACATTAAAGGCTGAGATGCTCACTTTGCAGTTCAGAATCTTTGCCCACCTTCCAAACTCTAATAGGGCTCTTTTAATGGGTAATCTATCTGCCCCAGTATTACTGGGGCCCTCTCACAGAGTACTACTGGTGTTATGGTACCATAAATATTTATGTGAATAAACTCTTAGTAATTCCTTTGCACATCACATCCCTTTTCAACGAAGCTATCTACCTATCTGGAAAAAAAAAAAAACCAGGTTTAACTCTTCAGTGGTGTTTTGTCTGTGATGGTTCTCAGATGCAAATAATTTTGCCTAGAAGTATTTAAAAATATTTTCAAGAGATATTAGGGCATAATTATTGCATATGAAACATTCCTGGATTATTGATCAGTACTTTTAATGTAATGAGACAGCTGCAGTATTTTTCAACAAACTTGCTTTTTAAAGTGAGCTTTCATGGTCTGCTGCAGAACCCTGAAATCTCATTCTTTCTGTATGTGTATACATTCACCCTTAAAGAAAACTTTTATTTTTAAATAAAGTGTAAACCCAACATTCTAGTCAAGAACTGTAGTAAGTATATTCCTAGAAAATAAAAAAAGTTCAGATGGTATTTTCTGCTTGTAAATAGAAGTGATGAAGCAGTTAAGCAGTTTCAGAGTTAAATTGCACCTCCTTAATTAAAATATTTTTCATTTGCTTCAATTAGTTACTTAAGACTCTTTTGATGACTTCTCATTTTTCATATGAGCAGTGAGAAAAGTGACTTTATAGAAGCTCTTGCATGTCTTTACCTCCCATTTGTCTCTCTCAAGGCTGAAGAGCTCTAGATTTCTCCTCAAACATAGGCTACCCCATGCTTTTTGTTCTTCTTGTCATCTTTTTTATACTGTTTCTAGTTCTTGGATTGGTTAGTTTTTGTTGGGGTATTTTTGAGAAGAAGTCACTGGAATCACATGGTGACTTCATAATATTCTTTGCTTTGGTTTTGAAAGCAGATGCTTAGAGAAGTACATCAGAGAAGGTAATTGTACAGAATCCTTCTATTCTCCCAGTGCCTAGAGCTTACCTAAGCAACAGAAGATTTTTTGTCAGAAATGTCTACAGCAAAGACTAACCCAAATTCTGTTATCCAAGTCACCGTGTAGGCCTGCATTTTTCAGAGCAAAAGTGGCTGGGTATAAAAAGGAAGAAAAGATCAGGGACTCCTTAATTTAGAGGGATGAAGCAACATGAAACTCTGACCTAGGGAATACATTCTGGATTAGAATTGTAGAATACTTTTTTTTTTTTTTCAAATGTTACTTTGGGGTGGTGGGGGAAGGTTTAGTGGTTGAACCCAAAATAAATAAGTACTTGCGATCAGCCCAAAATCAAATTTTTGTGAGAATTGAAACAAACAGTCATTGCCTGTAGGAATGCTCAGACCCTTATGGAGAAAATGCAGTTTCTACAGTCTGAGCTCAACAGCAAAGGTTCTCAACAAATATTCACCTTTTGCACCATATGCTTCCATGACCCATAGTAACCCCATATCCTGTTGCTGCGAATAAGAATAAAGGCTTTCCTATACATGTTTTCATTTTTCCTGTTTCTGAAAGAAATGGGATGTTGTTTAACAGCAAATCTAATTTGGATGTGATTATTGCTGTTGAGAGAATAAATGCTGGCTGGCTGGGTAGGAAGCCAGAAAAAGTTTCTAGCTAAGAATCAGCAAGATGGGTCTCAGCAACTCCATACCCTTGATAAAAACAAAGAATACAAAGTTTTGAGAGAAGACCTCTCTCACAGGCATAAAGGAAAGACTTTTCCATGTTGAGTACTGAAGTTGATCTCGGGGTTGTTACAGTCCCAAAGGACCTGTATGCAAGTGGGAGAGATCATAAGCATTTGGTGTTTAGAATGAAAAGATAAAGAAAGGCACATAACTCTCACTCCTTTGAACTTTTGTGTATCTGCAAAAGGAGCAGGGGTTTGTAACTTTCTCTGAGGGAGAAGACTGATGCTTTGCTCTGTTCACTAGCACCATCCTGACAGTGGTTGGTCTGAAGGTTGGGAAGGACTGAGGCACTGTGTTTACAGTGATATTACAGCTGTATCCACTGGGTAAAAATGTCCTAATATGAGAAGAGTAAATAAACACAAAATAACAGTGTGTTGGGGCTGAGGGGAAACAAAATGAGGGAATTTGGATATAGGTTTACCTCCCCAGGCCCCTCCATCCTTGTAGAGGACCACTTCTGTAAGAACAACCAGCCAAGCATAAGATCTTAGGCCCTGATAAGTAAATTATTTAACTCCACTCTAAAATTCCTCAGATTGCACATGGTCCCCAGGTTCCTTGGAAATCTTCTTTGGCATAATTTTTAATGACAGTAGAGCACAAGTGCAATACAAAGTGAATGCAGTAGAAGACTGGCGGAGTTTGCAGTCAACAGTTTGTATAACCTGCATGATACTGGAAGTCATGTTTCACTTTATCTCGAGTGGGTTTGCTCTCAGTATGTTACAATCTCTTGGAATTGCTCACCCCTCCATTGTGTGCAATCTCTGGGAATTGCTCACCCCTGCATTGTGTATCACTACCGGCAACAGAAGTAATTTCTTTTGCAAAGAAATCATGGTCTATGCTAAACCAGTAGCTGGTCCTGTACATGCCTGGAGATGTAGCATGACTGAGAACTCTCCCCCAGTTAAGATGGAAGATGTTCAGTAGATCTCTGTGAGACTCTGTTGCTTATCAAAATAAGAAAGCATGACTTATGACAGAAATTTTCATTGCTAAAACACATTCTTTAACTTATAAAGGTTATGAAAAACTCACCATTGAAATTATTTAAGTAGCTATGTTGGAAATCCTTTTCCTTTAAAGATTTCAGGCCAGAAAATTGGATGCATTTCTAATATATTTTTTTGGGGAAAAGAAATCCCCTACAGAAAGCAAGTATCCTTGTGAAAACTTGTTAGTTTTGTTTGTTTTCCTTGCCAAATCCCCAGTTTTCTATCACATAGTTTCAACAATTTTTTTCTGAAAGACCAAGAGAGATCAAATGAAATCTATTAAGTGCTCTTAAAATTGAGAGGAGGGGTAAAATCCTACAAAGAAAAAAATGTTGTTTGGACCACAAAAGAATACTTGGGGTGATTACTAAGACTTGTCTGTGTCATGTTGATTTGCCCTGAAACTGCTAAAGAGCTAATGAAGTAAAAGTTCAACTCAAACAGTTTAATCTAGAGCTGACAGAAAAAATACTTGGAGTAAAACATTTCAATATAAAATGGCTTTTTCCCAAAACCAGAACTTTCAGGAAAAGCTTTCAGTTTCTTATAAATTTTCTTGGTTTTTGGTTTTGTTTTTTTTTTTTAATTGGAAACAAATATTTTGTTCTTTTATTAATATCTTTTTCATCCCTCCCTGTACCCTACTTTTGCCTCTGAATGCAATGTAGAGACTAATGTCCTGGGACTGTTTACTCCTGAAACTTTCTTTAAGGTTTTCTTTCTTTGTTTTGTGGAGGGTTTTGTTTGTTTATTTCTCAGCTTTGAAAAGGCTTCAATTTTACAAATAGAGAAAACTCTGAAATTTCACAGATTAGATTTTCTGCTGAATAAAATTAATGTTGTCCAAAGAAAAAGAATGGGCTCAAAAATTGAAATTTAATTTAAAATTTGACAAAAACTTCGTAGTTCAAGCCACATATGAACAATGTCAAAATGTTCTCTCCAGACCATCAGATTATTCTGTTTTCCTGTAGATTGCAGACCATAGCATATTACCAGTTATTCCTGCTTGAGCTTAGTTACTGTGCCCAACAAATGTGGGACTTCTGGGACTGCTTGTGGACCTCCCTTTCATTTGTAAACTTTCTAAGGTTGGCAGGTGCTGTCCATTACCACTTGAAACTTGACTAATAATCTTGCCACTCTGCAACAAAGACTGGAGAGCTATAGATGTGCTCTGTATTTTATTCAAACCTCACAAGGCACTCAGAGGAATGGTTGCATTTCCATGTAGACATGCCTAGGCTCCTTCAGAAACACCTTGGTTTGACACCAGGATTTGAGGACCTGGGTAGATGCTTAGACGTTTTGTCTGTGCTGCACTTCAGTCTGCTGCAGATGACCTCCCGCCTGAGGCACCTTAGGTCTTTCTGTACAGCTTTTCTCATTGTTAAACAGAGATATCTTTAGATACAAGCTTAAATATTTTACTGACTTTAGACTTCAGTAATGTGAAATATCAATCAGAGGAGTCAGTGCCTCTGGGAGAACAGTCAACCAGCATAATCCACAGACTGAACGCAAATGAAGCATGAACACTAACTGAAGATCTGAAGCAGAGCCCCAAAGAAGGACAACAAATAACTGCTGGTCTTGGGTGAAAATGGGAGTCAGACTGAGGATGGGTCAGGCTCTCCCTGACGTTTCACTGCAAGATCTCAAGGTTTACCAGGTTTCCTAACCTGCCAGTTGGTAACCACCAGTGCTATGGTCACACTGTGATGGAACTCACTGGCATTGTCATAAGAAACTATTCTGCTCCCCTTGGTTGTGAATAACTTAGGTGCTCTCCCTTTCTGTTTTTCTTGAGAAGAGATAATGGAAAGTCTGGGAGGAGAGTCAAGGGGCACCAAGACGAGAGGCAATGGAACTGGGTTATGATTATGAAAGAAACAGGAAAGATTTTTTTTGTGGTATCCTGAATTTTACAGGATGGGTGCAGGAAAAGTGTGTCAAGAGAGGGCAACAAGTAACTGTGAGATTAGGAAGAAGTCCAAGAATTATTCTAGATTTTGAACAATATATGATCAAAGATATGAAAGAAAATAATTAAAAGGAATAAGTGAATCAAACAGAAGAGCTTTTGCTAGTTTTGAGAAAGGAGGAAAAATATGTAGGAGAGGAGAATTTAAAGCAGAGAAATTTAACATAGGAAAGAAAAGTAATGATTTGAGAAATGTATGTCAAATCTGATTCAAAAATAATAGCTTTGAGTAGGTGTGAAGGGAAGAAAAAAGATCACAGAGGAAGTGGCAGGGGCTGCAGAAAACACATGGAGATGGAAAAATAATCAGGAGAGAAATATAACCATGAATTGTGAAGAGGAGTATTTTGGGGTGAAAGGCAATCAATGTAACAAATCTTTGGGGTTTGTTTGTTTGTTTGTTTTTGGGGTCTTTTTTTTGTGTTGGTTGGGTGTTTGTTTTGTTGGTTTTTTTTGTTTGTTTTTTTTTTCTCTTGTTTGTTCCACAGCAGGCAATCTGATCTTTCTCTCCCTGTCCATGCCGTTGTACCTCTGGCTTTGCTGGTTTGATAGCCATCCCTATCACTAGAGGATTTTGTGTGCAGAAACTAGAAGGATATGACTGTTCACAGCGTCATCTATGTGTGCTTAGCTAACTGCACAAGAATCAAGCCTAGACTGACTCTAGCAAATTAAGCCATGCGAGGGAATGTTCCTGAGAGCTGAAGACCATTTTTGCTGTGGAAGTTTTAGCATGGATGCTGGCAACACTCTGACCCAGGTCAGGTAGAACTGTCCTAGATGATTCCCAAATATGGCTCGGGAGTTAGTGCATGCCAAGGGCAGCTCCCAGTAGGCAGTTTGGATGCACTCACCCCAGCTGGCGGCTAAAGGAAGTGAATAGGATTGAGGCAGCCTGTTCTGTGCCAGATGTTGCTGTGGGCCAGGGAACATTCCTTAGCACATTAAGTTTACTAGCATGGATGCATCCAAAGAGTGCATTGTTTCTTCTCTTTAAAAGAGTGGATGCAGTTGCTCCTTAGCATAGAACAAGGTCACCTTCCTTTAGATAGAAAAAGGTAAAGAGTTAGAAAGCTTCTGAAAGAAACATGTGAAAGTGAAGAGACAAGATACACGCAAAACAGTAGAAGAACCTCCAGACAATGGAGGAATGGGAAACGACAAAACTAGAAGTGCATGTATAAATCTGGGGTGGAGACGGGAACTAAATTGAAGCTAGAGCTGTATCTGGTTATGCTGGAACCATTGCCAACCCTGATGAAAATATCAGTGCTGTGTTTGTACAGGTGATAGCATGTGCAGTCTTTTCTGTGTTTATAAGCATTGGGACAGAATATCAGAGATGGGAGTGGACAGTGTTACGTATCTTCTGTGATGGCTGTGCTCATGAAAGCACATGTAGTAATTATGCTGCTGTCGGCAGAACATGCAGTCTAGAAACAACATGAATCGAGTAGGAAATGTGCAAATCCTGAACCTGCAAAGTGCCAGATGATCTGATGGAGGTACTTGGATGTTAGGTACAACTAGACCTGGAAGTAAATACACAGCTTTCGGGTCTTTCTTCACTTCCTGCTAGCATTAGTTACAGTCCACGTTGATGCAGAATGCTTTATAAAATTATAATTATTGTATTTAAAAATAGTGTTGTTTTACTGGCTTACCTAAATTGTACCTTTGTACCTAGATCCAACCAGTCAGCTAACAGAAATTATTGATTAAAAACAGCTTTTAATGTGAATACTCTGTCAGTGACTACAATCTTCTATTGTGCCAGAAGTGTTGCTTTGCTCTGTTAGCAAGGAGAGTCTACAGGAAGGTCCTGCATGTTTGCAGGACATTGGAGAGTTTAACAATGGAGCACATGTGGAGC
This sequence comes from Donacobius atricapilla, assembly GCA_013397315.1. Taxonomy (NCBI): domain Eukaryota; kingdom Metazoa; phylum Chordata; class Aves; order Passeriformes; family Mimidae; genus Donacobius; species Donacobius atricapilla. Next base: position 71,064 of record WBMY01018024.1, on the reverse strand, counting down.
TGTGATCTTGTCCAGTGAAATCTTCTGGCCTTGTATTCTCCATCTGTTTCCATTCAGGTCAAGTGCATGTGCTTCTCATTTATTACTGTCTGTCATCTGCATGACAAGGAGCTCCGAGAGGCCCCACCTGTGCTCAGCTCCTGCCCATTCTAGGTACTGTGCAGAGACTCATACTTACTCAGTTTATAGCACAAATGGCTGGGACAAAAAAAGGGATGAAGTAAAGGGCTTCTGGTGGAAGATCAAGAGCTCCAATGCAAGTAGATTAAGATGAAATGCTGCCCTCATGTCAATAAGTTTTACCATTCATTTCCATGTGACCTGGATTTCTACCCTGGCTGACTTGTCCAAAATTGTTGGGAAAGTCTGCATCAGAGACAGGAATTGAACTTTGAATTCTTGTCCTGTGACATCGCCCCTCCTGATGAAGGGGCGGAGTGAATGGATCTGCACCGTGCATGGTTCTCTCAACAAAATTAATGGAAGTTTTGCATGCCGAGGGTCTACAGGCTTGATCTGTTTGTTCCTTGTACATCTTTTCCCCTCACCTCTTGGTGGAACATCTGAGTTCTGACTGTGTGAGATGAGTAAACTTAGCAGGTTCATAAAGAAGGCACATATGAACCTTCTACAGCCTGAATGAGAGCTTAAGGTTGGAAGGAATCCAAAACCTCAAAAGGAAATTCAGTTGAAATGACCAACTTTTGCCTGGTTTGGGGTCAAAACTTAGGGAAAACAACACTTCAGATGGTTTCTATATAAAAAAACATGAAGCCACCCAGGTTTATAGCAAACCACTTCAAATTTTCTTACTGTTCAGCCAGGTTCAGAAAGAAAGTATGGAAAATTGAGTAATATTGCTCAAGTTCCAGATTGATGGCATGGATTCAAAATATTTTAAACCTGCTGTACTCTAGGTTCATTTCACTTTCAAAGCTTGGCAGGAATCCAGCAGCTACCTCAAATGGTATAGTACCAAGATACTTACCAGACATTTGTAGTCTTCTCCACCAAACCATTTGCTAAGGGTTTTTTGGGTTTTTTTTGGGTTGGTTTTTTTTTGGCATTTACATTTAAACCTCAGGGACTCGTGTTGATCCTACCAGAAAACTCATGACTTCCCGTGTTCCTTGGAGTTTTATTCTCAAGAATTCTAATTTCAGACAGGTCCGCCCCAAAAGCGGACACAAAATGCTAAGGTCTAAACTAAATACAATGCAAGAGGTCTCTTTAATGATATGCCATCAGCCTACAGTCCCTGTAAAAAGCCAAGACTGCAGAAATGCAGCAAATCAGTAATTTTGGTAGAGCTAGACTTCATGAAAACTTGTTTTTGCAGCAGTTGACAGTTGTCAGCTTCATCTTCAGTACTGTGCGAGAGCCTTGCTTTCATGGTGAAATGTGAGACAATAATCCTTCCTGTGGACTAAAAATGTGTTTGCTAAATCGTAACAGCGTTAGATAAGGGTCTGCAAACAATGATATATTGGCCACTTACACAGAGCAAAAGCTGGGAAAAGAACAAACCTCCTAAGAGAAAATGGTCCTGATTCAAATCTCACTGAAAATATTTGCACTGCTTTCCTCATAGAATTTGAGTACTGCGCTTAAGCCTGAGCTAGATAGTCACTAGCTTGGAATTAAATCAGGTGAAAAAATATCACTGATTTCAATAAAGCCTTTCCTCTTGGGAAAATCTGGTAGTGATGACACTTGAATGAAGCATTCAAAACAAAAAATAAGAATTTGAAATCACTGAATGTATTTAAAAGCTCTTTTCTAATTGAAAGCTTAATGTGTTTGAAGGATCTCAGGTAGTTTTGTTACCTCTGGTTCTAGTGCTGCCTGTTGTCCATTACAAACTGAGAAAAACTATTCTTCACAGCATCTGAGCAATGCTCTTATCACAAATGCGAATCAGGATAACATCTTTAATGCTATCCTGAATAAGACACAAAAGCAGATAACACAGAGATAAAAAGTAGCTTCTCTCTAAACAACACATTACACTGTGTGTGTTTTTAGCAGTCCTCTGGTTGCCTTTAGCCTTCTCTGAATCAAGAACAAGGTTTTTATAGAAAATCAACGTTGTTTTCAACACTACTGAATTTAAAGTTTGCTATCATTAGCCATGACATTATGTGAATAACATTCCTTCTAATAGTCTCTTATAATGGTGAGAAACAAAATTGAAATGGAGGAGAAAAAAAAAAGGGGGATATGAACTGCAAGTAAACTAGATAACACCTAATCCATGAGAGTAGAGGGCCCATTTTACACCATTTTACTTATGTTTGCATTGTGTCAGATAATACAGATGCCCCAGGGAATTACCTGCAATTAACTCCTACCACTGCTGCAAACGAAGAATTTTGTCCAACATATGAGAGTGATAAGTGCTTAGATAAGAAAAGTTCTGATTTCATTTCAGTGCTACCATCTGGTGGGCAAAATGCAGACAGCAAAAATCCCATTGCTGTAACACTGGAACATTCTGATACAGTGAGTTTTTGTTTTACTTTGTGAAGGAAACATAAGATATTATTAAAACAACTTGAACATCTGGTTTGGGGATAAAGTCATTTTGCAGTGTTGCTGCCAACCCTGGGGGCCAAGTGCAAAGAGAACAACCTTTCCTTCCAGACTCTCCATAATGCATAACACCAAACTAAAATTTCATGTCCAACACAAATTAAGTACAAAATATACTGAAGCTGTATCTGTACACATCTAGGGAAATTCTGCTGATAGCTTGAAAGCCAGAGAATTGTATGAGATTGAAGCTGCAGAATTTTAAAAACGAACAGCAGGGAAAAGGAGTCATGTTTATTTTATTATGGGTAAGGTAAAGACAAAGTTACATCAGGGATTTTGAGGAAAAGAAATAGAAAGGAAAATCACTAGGAAATCTATATGATTAATTATTGAAAGGATCTGTTAAGACATCATAATGAAGAGTAGTGCTGTTTTCTTTGGTACACTTAGAACTTACACTGTGAAGGTGGAAATAAGGGTCAGATCTGATATTCTCCAACTACTGCCTGAACCTTTGAGATCTGGAAGAAAAGGGACTAATTGTTCCAATTTTATTACTTACTTTCAAATGAATCTAGCCCAAAACCTCAAACATTTATGCAAACGTCTTGCCTGTTAAGATGAACATAACTGTCATAACCACAACACTTCAATTTTTACAAAACTTTGAGGGAGTTTTGCTGAAAAAACTTCTTCAGGGTAGAAGTTCTGGTGTCATTTAACCTTAGTATGGCTGAGATTTTACGCTTGGCATTCTTTCTATACTGTCATTTTCCTATACTGTCATTTTCTCAGATGTAAATAAGAACTAGCTACTGATGTTTCAAATGCTTCTAGTCCCAACTCAAATGCTCTTTCTGGCCATCAGCCTGCATGCAAAAATGAACTGTCTTTTAGAAAGTTATTGAAGTTGTATTATACCATCAGGGATTGCTGTCACTTTTAACCTGGCTTAAATCTATTAAAAGGAAACCCATCTAGCAAAAAATTATTCAATAATGAGGTTTTTGAGCAGGTGTGAATACTGGTCTCTTAGACTAATATATTCAATCTTTGATTTAACCTGGCAAGCTTTATATAAAAATCTTCAGTAATTAAATGCTGATATTGGTATTTTGGAGTCTTGGCTAATGTAAATCTACTACTTCAGAAGGTCAGCCAGTAGGTGACTTAATGCCTCTAAGAACTTCCACTAATGAGTACAACAGTAATTCATGATCATTTCTGCCTTGGTAACAAGGTTCACAGAGATCTGGTCAAGCATTCCAGAACTCCAGCTTCATCAAGAAATTTGTACTGTGGTTGAACAAGAATAAATAACCTTCTCTGAGATTTGTCTCTTATGTTGTTCTACTCAGTTCCTGCCAGCTTGTCGACTAGAGCAAATATTCATTTCTTCCAATATAGATTAAAGTGATTTCTATTTTTCCTACTACAGACTTGGCCCTTGACTAAGAAATTATAGAGATCAGATGCAAGACTGAGATTAGTTACTGTGTTATACGTAAAGAAACAGAAACCTGATAAAAAATATTCCTGAAGTTTCTGAGGTTTAAGCCCCTCTACACATTTCATGATGAAAAGGTGAATAAATAATAGAAATTCACAGATTTTCATTTCAGAAGAGCAGATAGAACAACTGCTGTTCATTTAATCAGATTTCCTACACCAAGTATTTCAAGGGAAAATGGAAGTTTGTGGAGTTTGTGGTGTGTTTTGGTTTCCTTTTTTTTTAATGCAAGTATATTCTCTTTTGAGATATCTCTTTTTGCAGTACCCCAGAAAATCAATGATTCAGTGATTGCTCCCATTAAGACCTTCTATACAGAGGAAATTACACATGCTGGCTCAGGGATGCTACTTCTCCCATACGAGCTGTTCTGTATTTTCTGAGGAGCGGCACTGATCAAAATATCTTTTGCCAAATGCTGAGCTTGAAAGGAGCTCTGGGAGTTTGATACAGTGTACTTTCCTTTCTCTTTAAAGAGTTAACTAGACATTTATTGTCAGAGATAGGCTACTGGGCTTAGCAGAGCTTCTCTGAGACTGTGCTTGTGTTTATTAGCACACTCATGTGAGGCCCAGTTACTGCTTTCCTTTATGGCAAAACCACTTCAAAACCCATGAAGAAACCCAAAAGAAGAGCTGCTTCTAATCTAATATGGCATGGAGCAGCTTCGCTGCCTCTCTCCCTGGACAGAGACCTCAGAGGAATTTGGGGGTCAGGAACAGCAGCCTCAGGCCAGAGGTCATATCCCGACTCAGTGGTACTGGCCTTTGGATCCAGCTGAATTCAGAGTTACCATATGCCCCAACTCCCATGGGGAAGGAATCTTCCCTGTTTGAGAGGCAAATGATTTTGGATCCCCCTTTATTGATTTATATTGAATCTTTCCCTTTTATTTCAAGCCCCTCCTGTGTAATTCCTGCCATAAATAATTCCCTAGAAAATGCTCTATTTAACATATTTTTTTCATTTTGATTGCTATGGCATCTTTTAGAAGGAGATCTAGTTCAAATTTGAAAACTTGACCTGATCAATTTTCCTTCCCCACCTCAACATTCAGTAACCCTACAACATATGTGTGCATACATTTATTTATACACTGGCTTGGAAGTTAGGACAGTACATGTCCAGGGAAAAGACATAAAAACATGGCCGAAAGAAAAGGATGAAAAGAAGGCTGCAAGGATTTCTTACGCAGGCTTTAGTGCCTTTTAGGAAAATTCTTTTTGACATTTTTTCAGGTTTTGGCATGCATTTTGTGGTAGTTTGCAATAACCATTTTGAGGTAAATACTGCTTAGAGAGCATGACTGGAAAGATCTCAACATCATGATAAGGTACTGGTAAGAACAATATTTCTTTTAGATGATCTAGAAGATCTGCTAGGTTTTTTGTTGCATCATTCCATTTTTTTCTGATGACCCACACAGACAGGTGCATGAAATTTGTCTTGGGCTCTGGTCTTATATGGAAGGCATGATTGCCACCACTGGAACCACCTGCTCCTTAATGAAGTTTTTCTGGCCTTCCTAATGGTCTTCATTGAAGACTACTGGCCTTGCTGCTAGTGTCTATGTCATTAGATGTACTCTTAGAGTTTCTTACTTACTCCACAGGGGGCCCAAGTTGGTTTTTAAACTGTGAGTAACAAAGATGGAGTTCTGTGAATACTGTGTAATTTTTGATATGTCTATCAATACTAGATTTGAGAGAGGCAATTTCCTGTATTTAATGTTTTGGCATGCTGAGTGGTGAAGTAATGACTCTTTTCAATAACAGAAGTTGTTGGTTGGGGTTTTTTTGGGTTTTTTTGGTTTTGTTTTTTTTTTCCAGTGGAATCTCATTCCCTTTTCATACAGCAGCTGCTTCCTACAGGGCGACTTTAGGGCTACAAACATTACAAAGAGGTATTGAAAGTGACAATGGCTGGATGTGCTTCAAGTGAATCGGAAGAGAACCCTACTGGCCTTCAACATGCCTGGTATGGGTGGCATGGGATTAGAGGATGGGGAGTGGTAGTCCTATTGGATCTGAAGCTGGATCCCAAGAGTCCATCTGTTCTGGGCTTTTGTTACTTATCCATGCATTAGCAATAATTTCACACATATTCTGCCAATTCCCCAGGCTTGTCTGGTTGTAGGGTTCCTTCCGTCAGATTTTTCCGCCTGTCTTCTGGAGTCCCTCTCTGGGGGATCACTCCCACATCCTTTATGTCAGAATGGATAACAAGGCACTTACCTCAGTAAGCCAGCAGAGTCTATCCAACCTTTGCCTGCAGGCTTTGCCTTGGATAACAAAGGGGATTATCTCTGGCAAAGATTAGTGTCTTGTGATACAGTCCTTTTAAAAGCTGTGGTGAAGTAGGGTTTGCAGTGATACTGGCTACAGAGAATTTGTTTTCGCTGGTGCTGTTAGTAGAGTTGTTTTCTCCCTCCTTCAGCTTTTTGTCTCATAGCGATACTATCCATTCATTTTACAAAAATATGAATCCTTTCATGGCCAACAATGATGTCTGGCTCTGTAACATTTGATTGAGGACAGCAGAACAGAAAGTGAAAATGTAACCTCCCTATAGAAATTTTAGGGATTTCAGGGGAGATGTATGAAATACACAGTTTAGAGGAGAACCTTCCTGGAGAAGTGGCTGGCTTTCCAGGCTTTTGTTATTGGTGCAGTATAGAATAAAGGCCATTATATCACCATTTAACTTTTTGCTGCTGTACTTTGAATGGTACCACAATAGTGAAATTCTTGGATTCCAGCACTAGCTTTTTCAAGACCCAGTAGACTCTAGTGAAATTCCTTTTTCTTTTCTTTTTT